>CAOKZL010004755.1:0-19025 GCA_948472985.1 Iguana delicatissima | reverse complement strand
TACATGAAGAAAAGTAGAACAAAACACAAAGCAGAACACAATAACATTGTTACCAAGGACTCATGCTGTGCTCTCATAATAGATCTTAAAAGCAGGGAAGAAAGAGACATGAGTACAAAATCACATTGTACCTGCATGTCCATATGTTGCCAACAATTTGTAATAGTGAAGCATTCATTCACTCTGTATTGACCCATCCTATGTGCACAGAAAGTATAAAACTATAGGCATACCTCAGTTAACGAAGTAGATGTGTTCCTGGACATTACTTTAACAGTAAATTCAGTACCCAAGGCAAGAATAACATGGAAAAAAATAGGAATAGGTTCTTATGCCAAAGAAGAGCAGTTCAATGTGTTTCAGCAAACTTTTTATTTCAAATTAAAAATACACACGTATGAAATGAAAGAACTAGATTGGGTAAGCTTTGCATAAGTAAAGAAATCATGTTGAACTGTCTAAAGGCCACTTGAAGGCTTTTTCCAAAAAGCATCCAAGGATGAGTTTTTCTTTCACCAGTCTCCACTTTTCTTATGATTTCCACTTTGGTTGCTGAATTTATAGATCTATTTTATTAAAAAAAAAAAGTCTGGGGTGAGCTGATGAGGCAATCTTATCTGCTTTCTCCTTTTCTCTCTGCTTCGCTGTTCCTACATGCTAAGTAAGTGCTTCTGAAGGCAGCTGCTGTTCACCTTGTATGTTGTAGCAGGTACATACAGCTGGAACAGAATCCTGTTCCTTCTCACCACAACTTTTATTTCCCTCTTTACCGTAGACACTATGCTACAAGCCAATACTGAATGTCTGTGTTTCTCCAACCCTCCTTCATCATCTTCCCAGTGCTGATGGTAATAAAACACTTTCAATTTGACAAAGGATGAAGAGGAAAGGGAGGGCTGGGCAGACATAAAAAGACTTTGTAAAAAAGAACTTCTTTCTCAGAGGCTTTGTTAACTGAGGTATGACTGTATTTCCTATTTGTGTTCAAATTATCATTTCATAAACTAACATGGGTTATTGGTGGTGAGGAAGAATGGATAATATTATTAACAGAAAATTGTTAAATGTACATACAAACCAGAACCTCCTGCCAGAGATGTACTTAAGTCATCTACTCCAAGTCTCAAGTCTCTACTTTCAAGTCTCAAGTCCTTTCAACATACTTTCAAGTCAAGTCTCAAGTCAACTCTCAAGTATGGGAGCCAACTTTAACAGAAAAAATAGAGGTAATGTTGGGGTGTATGGAGTTACAAGAGTCAATGGGGTTGCAAGAGTCTGCGGTTTCAGAAGCTGGGAATAGGATCTTTCTTACTCCCTATTCCCCAAGCTGGAGGCTTGTGTGTCAATGGGCTAAAAAATCTGCAGCTTTGGAAATGGAGAATTGGATCCTTCTTACTCCCCATTACTGAAGCTTCAGAAGCTTTAGAAGGAAGGATCTTTCCTCCTAAAGCCTGTTGCCTAACACAGTTGCTGGTCCCCTGAAATACGTGCCCTGTGCTCTGGGGGCAAGTCTTGCCTTTTGCTCTTAGGAAAAGTTTTAGAAGGCTCCTCCAATATGCACCAGGGACAGGCTACTGAGCAGACCTCAATTCTGCCTCAAGCCCATTGCCTAACAGGCTTGCAGTTTCCCTCTAAGGCAGTGGTTCTCAACCTGTGGGTCCCCAGATGTTTGTGGACTTCAGCTCCCAGAAGCCCCAGCCACTATGGTCAATGCTCAGGGCTTCTGGGAGCTGAAGTCCAAAAACATCTGGGGACCCACAGGTTGAGAACCACTGCTCTAAGGAATGTACCCACACTTTGGCCTTGAGACAGATCATCACAAAAAGAGATGAGAGTGTTGTTCAAAGTCACAAAGTTTCTGGATGAATGTGTTATGTTACTGAACCAAGGGCAGCAAGTCAAGTCACTAAAAATATAGAAGTAATGAATCAAGTCAAGTCAGCGTATCATTTATTGCTGAGTTGAGTCCCAGTCGAGTCACTGAAGTGACTTGAGTCCAAGTTAACGCAAGTCTAGATCACTGCCTTCCGAATGCACTCTATGGGAAGAACTCAGCTTCCCCTTCCCCACCTTTAGAATGCAGCTGATGAAAATATTAGCTAGGAAGAAAAGAAGGGTGGAAGGGCGGATGGATGGTTTAGCAGTCAGTTTTGCTTCTTTCCCACTCATCAGGCTTGCTGACTGCCTTCTTTTAAAGCAATGTATATTGTACATTGTACCTTTGTAAAAAAACTAAATGTACATGTATTCAGATAGATATATTTCTCTTCCCTTTTCAAAAGCAAAATCACCCCCCTTTCTAACATTGAAAACTGCTCCAGGACAAAGGTGGAAGTATATAATTGACATCCATGATGGTTCTAACTTATCCCAGCGCAGCAGGTTGCTGCTGCAAACACACAGAACCAGTTCCGCCTAAGCTCATTTCTTCAGCGAGCTCTGTAAGCCTTTATTAAGCGGTGTTCTTCTGCAAGCAGCTCAATTGCTGAAATAATGTACATCTGGACGCACCCCAAGCTCTGCTATGGCTTAATGTTTTGTTCTGAAACATGCACACAGTTCTCTCAGTGACAGAATCTTGGCTTTGGTTTTGTTCTAAAATTAGTATTCTGCTTTATGGCTCTCTGAAAATGGTTATCCATCCTGTGTTTTCTGCAGCACATCATTTGTTGTGTGATACCCTCCCTGGTTTTGCTTTCTTTTTTGAGACCAATTTTAGTTTTCCCAGGTTTTCAAATTAGCAAGAAAGGACAGTTGAAATTCATGACATGTAGGGTTGACAATGAAGAAATAGCTATTAACAGGGTTGTGTTCTACCTAAATACCAAATGAAAATATTGAGTTCAGTAAACTCAGCCATGTGTTTGTCTGTAAAATTAAAGTATTGTCCATATTCATAAGTTACCATGATGCACATATGTCTGTCTTTGTGAAAAGCCCATACTCCAAAATACAGTTTTTTTCACATCTTGTCCAATTTATATGAAATGAAAAGCTTTCCAACTCTCAAACAGGGGACTACACTTATAATAAGGGACACCCAGCAGTCTTATAAGAGATAAGGATTCTGCCCCTCAAACAAGGGCTGTGACCCAAGCCACTTTGGGTACCACTCTGGGAGAAAGACAGCATACAAATGCAAAAACAAACAAACAAATAAATAAAGGGTATTCCTTATAATAAGAGACACCTGGAACATTAACTTAAGCCCTGTTGCTGCTTTTGAAGATGATCCTCACACGTCTGCCATCTGTACAGCAGAACGAGACACTATAATCTCAAGACATCTAATACTGGAAATGGCACTCAGAGGCCCTTTCTGCGCTGTACCTTATATTGTCATCCTCCAATGGTGATCCTGGCAGCGGCTCTGCCAGGAAGGGAGCGTGACGGGAGTGTTTTCCTCCACGCTGGACCAGCGCTCTGTGGAGGGGAGTGTGATGGACATGCCTCTTCCTTCTGCAGTGCAGCCAGGCACTTTCTTGTGCTTTGCTAGGGCAGGAAGCACCTCCATCATGCTTCCTGCCATAAGTGTAGGACAGTTGTGTTATCATGGATCATTGACGGGGAAAACCTGTCAATGATTTAATCCATGATCGCGTTGGCTGGTGAGGAGAGAAGCACGAGACTGTGGTGGCTTCATGCAGAAGAGTCATCGCAGTTCTGCTCCTCTCCTGTCCCCATGACGGGACAGCAGCCTCCTGTAGAAAGGGCCATAGTTAGAAGCAGAACTTGGAAAATTTTACTTTTTTTTTTTACAACTTCTGGAATTCCCTAGAAAGCACGTGGCCAATGGCCATGCTGGCTGGGGCTGTTTTCTGTAGTTCTAGTTATCAGTAAGGACTTTATCACACAATAGGTTTGTTGCATGATTACACCGGCTTAGTTCCATTTTGATCTTTTCTTATCACACGACATTATGTTTCTTCCATTGTTGTATTGCATGTCCTTCATTATTGGATCATGTCTTTACATTGACAGAAAAACCCTGCTAATGGCTCCAATATCACTGCTGTTCAACTACTGCTTCTGGGTGTGATCGTTTCGTTCTGCTGCAGTTCTGATATTCCAGCAGTCATGTGGTGTGAGTGGGCATGGTTCTTTCTTCCCACCCCTCCCTATCCCCAAACAGGATGAAAGTCACTCCACTTTCAGGGTCCGGACAAAGAGGACGTCAAGGTACACAGGAAAAATGTTACCTTTACTTTGTTCACTGATATGTATTTCTTTTTAAAATTTGTTTTACCATAATTGTGCAATTGGGCTGCCGTGTCAGCAAGGCAGTGCAGAAGACTAATTGTGGGAATGTGCATCAGCAAAGTGGCACCACAGTGTTGCTGCAGAGAAAGTATTAAAGTGATAGTTTCCATACTAGTATGTTTTTGTTCACTTAAACAATGCAATTGCTGCAAGACAACAAGCTGGTGTGATAAAACCCTAATACTCAAGCAGGATTTATATAAAATCCAAGGAACTATTTAAACAACTCTATGGTCAACTCCTAACAGTTTCTTTCCCTCCAGTTCAGTCTCCCTACTGGTGTATGTGCTAAGTCACTTCCTGGTAGCTGTGCCTTTACCCTGTGTCTTCTCTCTGTGTCACTAGGTTTATCTTTCTATAGAATCATAGAGCTGAAAGAAGAAATAAGGATCATCAAGTCCAACTCCCTGCCATGCAGGAATACACCATCAAAACATTCCTGACAGATGGCCATCCAGCCTCTGTTTAAAAACCTGCAAAGAAGGAGATCCACCATACTCTGAGGCCAGACATTCCATCGTCAAAGTGCTCTTACCATCAGGAAGTTCTTCCTAATGTTTAGATGGAATCACTTTTCCTGAACTTTGAAGCTATCACTCCATGTCCTAGTCTCTGGAGTAGCAGAAAACAGGCTTGCTCCATCCTCCATATGGCATCTCTTCAAACATTTAAACATAGCTATGATGTCACTTCTTAACCTTCTCTTCTCCAAGCTAAACATACGCAGCTCCTTAAGCTAGTCCTCATAGGGCAGGGTTTCCAGGCTTTATACCATTTTGGTTGCCCTCCTCTGGACACGTTCCAGCTTGTCAATATCCTGCCTGAACTGTAGTGCCCGGAACTGAACATAGTATTCCAGGTGACTTCACATATATTGATACAGGGGACTCTGAGAGCTGTTACCAAAAATTATTTTTTTCCAAACCCAGTTTAGAACAAGGTGGAGGAAGTGTTGCTCAGGACATCTTCACAAGCCCACTGGCATCTCATTTTTTAAAAAAAAGAAATCCAGACTTTTTTTGGCTCCCAAATTGATAAAGCACCCAAAACTACAAGAAAATGTCATGATTTTCCTTCCTTATCCTCCTCCAACTCCTAAAATGCCCCCCTCAATGGCTGGAAAACATCCAAAAATAAAAACAAGAAGCAATGTTGTGTCATTTCCAGTTTCATTTTTGTGAGCTTTCATGCGGTCAGCTCCAGGCAAGAGACGAGGGCTGCGTTCATACTTAGCTGAGAGCTCTCTGCCAGCTACTGTGTATCTCTTTTTTCTTTCTTTCTTTCTTTCTTTCTTTCTTTCTTTCTTTCTTTCTTTCTTTCTTTCTTTCTTTCAAAAAAACCCTTGCTCTTCTGACTGTCCATGCAGATTGCTTTAATCTGCAAACTTAATTGATTTAATTGTTAATTGTTGCAACTGTTAATTTATGCAACTAGCAAAAGCTCCAAGGATCTATATGTCTACCCAATTAGTTAAGCTTCCTCCCTCTTTGTGACATCATCAGGACATGCCCCAATGACATCATCAAGAGTCATCCCTAGGTCTCAGGTTTTTGCTCAGAAATATCAGGACTTTGGATAACTCTACCCTGGCATCTCTACTTTTTGCATGTATGATGATGATGATGACAATGATGAGGATGATATAAAAGCATGATAAAATATATATACCAGGCAGAACAATAGCATAAGGGGGAAAGTTCAGCATAAAGAAGCTAAGAAGCAGACCAAAGCTCACTGGTCAACTGATGTCCCATAGGAGAAAACTTAGCTAAATAAACGGATTTGGTTGCTTTTGAAAATACAGTAGTGTACACCAAGGAGGCCTCTCTGTGAGAGCATTCCATGTGTGGAATTCTTCAACTGAAAAGGCAACCCACATTAAGACTGGGAATGAGATTTGAAATTTTGAGATGAACCTCAGATATTACATATAAAGTTATTAAATAGCAGAGGAACAGGTCAGTATAACCTGACCAAGATATACTTCTGAATGTACTAAGATTTCTGAAAAGTCTTCAAGGGCAGCACTGAAGAAATAGTTCCAAATGTGTTGATGATAATGGACAATTTCTAAATATCACAGTGGGTCACACACCAGTGGATGAATGACACTCATTTCATTTTACAGTGTCAGATCCAACAGCAATCCCACCCCAACTATCTACTTGATTTCTTCAGAGGAAATGTGACCCACCCAAAACTGGATATTCCATTTGGCAGCTGAGTTGCGAACCAAATTACATATAAACCTTGCAGTGTCATACCATGTAAATTTCACTGGATTAAATAGGATTTATTCCATTAGGTTAAGAAAGCTTTTATTGCCTCATGATGGTATCATCCAATAGAAATGGCAGCAGTGAAGTTCTCTTGTCTTCCAGTCCTGGGAATTACATTTTTGAGCAAGTAAATTTTGCTAGAAATTCTCCAGAAAATGTTACATGGTGTTGCTCTTCCTCTTACTAGTCTTGTAATATAACTCCTAATATCTCTGAACATTGCCACAAGTTTCTGGGGACAGCCCGAAAGAAACAGATGCAAATAGTCATTACAGCTGACCATGTATGGACAGACAACTACCAAGAATTTTGCTGGCCCTCTCAGAATTTTACCATAATATAAATCCAGAAAAAGAAATCCCAACTTGGCTGTTTTGCTGTTAATGTGCACACATCATAATGGACACACGTGGCGTTCTCTAAAGGCAGCACAGTCATTCTAGGAAACTAGGTAGAGTGTGAACCAATCCCCAAGAAGGCAGAACAGTACAGTCCTCCCACCACAAAATCCATCACCAACATGGCCAGGAGATTCAGGAACCTGTTGTCTACCCCCAAACCTTGCCAAAACACTGCTCATAGAACTCAGTGTTATACTTTCTGAACAGCTGAACAGTTGCTCTATACATGTTCAATGATATAGTAGTTAGATAATGTTGGTACAGTAGTTGGAAAGATTTTTCCATTTGTAAGTTTTGTTTTATATTTCATTTATCCATACTGAAAAAATCTCAGATCAAATGCTGCAAGTACACAGAAGCAGTTCAGTTCTGATGAAATAATTTCTAAATAATTTTGTGCCCGAGTCACAAGTGTTCAGGAGGCAGGATGCCACAAAACCTGTTGTATTTGTTGCAGGAAAGAAGAAATGCCAGTGTCAGCTTCTGACAAGGACCTGGATGGAGCAGCTGCAAACACGTTAGTTTTGCAATTCCCACATCTTTTCAATAGAAGCTTTGAATATGTAGCAATAATTTGACAATATTGACCGACGTTTTACCTACCAAAGCCTGTTTTTTTAAAAAACCTAGCTGAATAATAACCATGGTTGATCATGATCGTGGAATCATGACTTAGTTGGCCCTGTAAGGTGCCACATCATCAGTTGCATTCTAACTGTACATGGTGTACCAAAAATGAAAATGAGACGCCACATTTCCTATAATAATGCTAGCTGATGTTGCCTTGCCAGATCAAGATTAGACAAAGTAAGGAACACCATGAACCAGAGGTGTTTTGCTGTGTAGAAATCAAGGAAGGTCCAGTAACAGGTGGTACTTAAATATTCAGCCACTCTAGCCAAATTTTTTTCAGTACAGTTGCTAACCTTGTTTTTCACTCATTAGGACTCCCACATACCTCTGAAGATGTATGTGGAATTGTTCATATTGAGGTGGGAGGAGGACATGATGTGCTATTGTCAAATATTGTTCCATCACCCTTGAGTATTGCTGGCTTGAGCTGATGGGACTGGCAGTTCCATAACATCTCAAAGCCCATTTTCTCCCCATCAATGTTGTTTGGATTGCAAGTCTCATAGTCCTAGTCAGCAACAGAGATGGATGATGATAAAAGTTGCAGTTTAGGTTGAACCCTTTTTGGCCGGAGGGCCAAACACAATTTCAGAAAAGCTCTTTGGAGCCTCATTTCTGTGAAAGCAGGACTAATTACAAAAAGGTAAGACCACAAATGCTAGCATATTTTAGTGTAAAGTTCTTGCTACCACTAATGAAGCCTTTGGAAAGGCATCTCAAACGTTTAGAACACGTGTCAAACACAAGGCCCACAGGCTGAATCCGGCCCGCCAGATCATTTCTTTTTTATATACATCTATATATTTATTTATTATAGGTATTGTTACACAATATACATAATGTAATATACATTGTAAATACGCTTACTTAATGTACATACTTACATATAGATTTATATTGGTTTGTCTTCTTCGACTGAACGATTGAATAACTGTCAGAAATTGCTAGTCCTTCCATATGATAGCTGATAAAGGACCCCAGATATTTTCCAAATAATGATATACACATTCCCCATCTTCCTTAAACCTTTTCATTGATTTGTCTTTTAACAAAATTGATAATTTATCAAACTGCATTAAATCATAACTTCCCTAAAGAGAGTCATCAGTTGTTGGTACACCCTCTTTTTTCCATTTTTTGGCATATAGTAATCTTGCTTTGGTTATCAACTACAGAAAAAAAAAATATTTTGTTTCCCAATATAGTTTTCTAGCTTTTCAACCATATTTAACAAATAACATTCTGGTAGCATGGGGAAATTTATTTTCAAAATTTTTGTAATTTCCAGATAAATGTTTTTCCAAAAGAGTTTCCAAAAGAGTTTTGCCTCATTTCTGTGAAACCAGGACTAATTACAAAAGGGTGAGACCACAAATGCTAGCATATTTTAGTGTAAAGTTCTTGCTACCACTAACAAAGCCTGTGGAAAGGCATTTCAAACATTTAGAACACATGTGTCAAACACAAGGCCCGCAGGCTGAGTCTGGCCTGCCAGACCATCTCATGTGGCCCTCATACCTCTCCTGCAGCTGAGGCACTCCTCCTGCCTGGTGAGCCCGATCCCCACATTACGGCCCGCCGGCTGCTACTCCTCTGTCCAAGTCTCACTATCAGAGCGTTGCTGTGGGTTACCGTGGCAATGCTCCACGTGGCTTGCGAGAGTTGGACAGAGGAGCAGTCAGAAGTAGAAGTAGATTGTGAGTACCGGCAGCCAGGGGCCTGCAATGTGGGGATCATGCTCACCAGGTACAGAGAGGGGCAGGGGGGCAGAAAGAGGTGCAGGTAATATTTGTCTGATGATTAAAAAAACCTTTGTTTTCAAAATTCATTTTTCAGTAAATTCTACATTAGTTGTACATTTGAATATCTGCTTGCCATTATTTTTTCCTAGACTTCTAGTTTCAGAGCTAGTTATTACTAAACCAGTAATAATTAGAGGCAACTATTTAGTATGATAAAAGAATAGATACATTTATATAGTCTTACAGATACAACAGACCCTTTGAGGGCAACCATAATGCTGATGCAGCCCAAGATAAAATTGAGTTTGACACCCTTGATATAGAAGCATGAAAGACCTGTCCTAAGAAGCTGGAAAGCAATCAGATGAGGATATCATGGAGAAGGGGGTAAATGGCTGTTTCAGTAAGCCAAAAAAGAGCCCAGAATGAGATCCACAAGTGGGGGCAGGTTTGCTCCCAAGTTCTCAGTCTTGGTCCTCCAGATGTTTTGGACTTCAACTTTCAGGAGCCCAGGCCAAAATACTAATAGGCTGGGACTTGAGGAGGCCAAATCAAAAACATCTGGAGGAGCTAAGGGTAGTTTATGCTCTTTGGAAGGCTACAAAAGAAACTTAAAATTCTGCAATGACACGATTTGTTGCTGTTGTATGCCTTCAAGTCATCTCTGACTTATGTCAACCCTAAGACAACCTATTATGGTTTTTTTCTGGGACTGAAAGTGTGTGACATGGCCAAGGTCACCCATTGGGTTTCTATGGCCAAATGGAGAATTGAACCCTGGTCTCCAGGATCATAGTCCAATATTCAAACTAGTACACCCTGCTTGCTCTCTAATATACTTGATGTACATATAAATTTCTGAGCTGCAAGTTATTCGTTACAACAGTTATGATAAAATACATGACACTTCACTATCTAGAGCCTCTGTAAATTTACTGAAGTCACCCCATCAGTTCTTTCTTATCTGAGGTTTGTAAATGGAGCATTAGAACCACAAACCCTGGCAGCGGGTAGCTTCCATGTCAGGGGAGCAATTAATTTCATGTGGGTTTAGTCTGAATTTTAGAGGGGCTATCCAAGCTGCTGCACTTTACCTTCCAAACAGATTCTGCACCTTGGGTAGTTTCTTTACAGATGAACTAAACCTGAAATGAATTCACTGCCATATTAGCATGGAAATCATGAGCTACAGCTGACCATGACAGTAAGGATGTACTTATCACATAGATCTGAACTGATTTGGCCATGAGAAGTAGGCAATGGTGGGACTTGTTTTGTCAGGGTTTGGCCAGGTTACATGGCATGAAGAGGTTTTTTTTTTTGGAATAATAATAGGGGAGTACTTGTGTTCATGTGCAAACGGTTTATTTAAAAGATGTTTGTCTGCATAGTTATGGGTAGAAACAAGAAGAGCACTATGGCAACTGGTCTGGGAGGCCAATTGGAACAGAGGCAATTAGTAACATCTCTGTGCTCCATTGCTCTTGCCACCTGCCCAGTGTAAAGGGTGACCTGGAACAGCATTCAAAAGCATGCATCCTTGATTGCTCTGCATCTATTCTGACAAGCTGGAACAAAGGACATCCCTTTCATTTGACCCCTAAGATTAAGAGGGACTTGAAATTGCTAGAGAATTTGAAGGAAGATGTGGTTTAGATTGGCTTCTTGCAGCAGTTTAAAAACCCGATTCTCCCTCTTAATGGTATGGCACCCACTTTAAAAGTTGGTTCTGCTATTGTGGGTATGGCATCAAAGCATTACCATCTTACTTTTTGCTGATAGGGATCAGTTTGCTTGTTAAATTGTCCTGGGAAACAGTTTGTGTTTCCTCTTACACAAATCTATGAGGTTACAGATTGAAAATTGCAGAATGTAATGAGTGCGACCTGAAAAGCAATTTCATGGGCTGCAGTACTTTAATGGTAATAAATTCTGGGTGTTCAGTGTGATAAAGACACAGCTTTCTGCTCTTAGTTTTATCTTTAGAGAAAAAATGGAGCTTTTCTTGATGAACATGCCTTACCATGTGGTGGCTGCTGCAGGTAGTAAGTTTTAACTGTAGTGGCTGCTGAACTACATAAGAAGAACTTGCTTTTCCAATGTTGCCTTGACTTAAGCCAGCCTTCCCCATATAGGGTGTATTACAACACTATTGTTGAAGATGAATTTTAGTCCAAGACATCTGTGGGGCATTAGGGGAGGAATAATTTATCCAATTGTTGGAAAGCAGAAAGGTGGAGGAACAATAGTGCGGCATAGGGAAGGGGGGAATAAAAGCATTACCCCACAATAAGAATTCTGCTCCCCCTCATGAAACTTTCCTTTCATCTCCAAATTTCTAGCATTGCAGTAATTTTAAACTTCAGCTGGGCATTTAGGAACACAGATTTGGCATCCAAAGAGACAGGGCAGACACAGTGGGAATGCAAGGGAATGCAAAACACAGGAAATATAAGAGTTCTAGGTATCAACAATTTTCAGTGCCTTAAGTCTCTGCAATGCTAGAAAAGCGGAGACCAGAGGAAAAAAAAATCACTGTGTGAGACAGAATTCTTATTTGGGGAAAATGCCCCCAAATGTTACCTCCCCATAGCTATGCCCCAGATAGAGGGTGATCCAAGCAACCAACAACTTATTCTGGTGGTGGAGGGAAAGGTCAACTAGCTTTAGGGTGAGTGCTCACTGTTTCCTGAGTCTAGTGATCACTGGCAGCATGACAGCCTCTGCCCATGATAATTTCAAAAATATTAAGCCAAGAACCTGCTTTGCATGGGAGGACTGTAAAGTTCCACTTGGCATAGTGATGTCTCCTTGCTGCATACTTGATTTGCTTATTTTCTGGATGGACACCCCCGTCTAGCCATTCAGCGGCTGGGGGAGGATGACAGGCACTCAGGGAGCCAGCTGGCTCTGTTCCTACAGAGAGCTGCAGGATGATGATGTCATCTTCTTGGACATCTAAAGTATCCCTGAGGTTTCCAGGAGGATGCCTGGTTTTCTTTCTGTGAATAGCTCCCAGAAACACAGCTGTGACAGACCTTTACTTCTCCTAGACTGGTGTGGCAGTTCCCCAGTCTGATAACATACTCTTGTCTTTACCACACAGTTCTGCCTCCTCCTCATATGGGTCCACCTTTGAATAAAAGAGTGAGGGTTTTCAATGTTTATTTAGAATCACTTAATAATTTTAAGTACTGTATACAACTCAAGCTGAGACAGTGTTTACAAATAGTAACATTTGTAGCAACATTTAGTAGTATAAAGTAGTAACATTTACTAAGATAACAATAAAGTAGTGCATTTGACTTCAGATGTTGGTCAAAGTTGATACATTTCCTCAGTGTGCTTCTTAGACAATATTGCAGGTGACTCCCTGCCCAGAAACAGTTCAATTATATCTTCAGCTTTTCATATAAGGCACAAATATCACATAACAACCCTTTGGCTAAACTCCCACCAAAGGTTTAACCTCCCAATCTAAGTCACACTTTCTGACCAGATCCTACTAGGGCTTAATTACTCTCCTGCTTCTCACTAGGCTTCCACTGAGAATTAAACCTCCCAAAACAGTCGCTCTCTCTCTGATTGACTCAGGAACTCTAATCCCTAGCTCTCATTGAAGGAATGAATATCTACAGGTATTTGGCTTTCTATAACTTTTTCTCTTAGCCACAAGTCCCTCCCATCTACTACTGGGCTGGGTTTCTCTCCTGGAGTGCTATTCTGGTTACCTAGCAACCTGCTTCCAGGTTGCACTAGCACTTCACATACCCACACCCAGGAACTTCCTCACAACAGCCTGCAAGTTGCCTGGCTGTCTGTCCTCCTCCAGCCACTGACTGGCCATCAGGTAAGTGTCTGGGGAGGGAGTAATAGTGGGCAGAGGTGCTCAGTCCCTTTATCTTCATAACTGGTAGTCATGACTGTATGTCTCTTTAACAGGAGGCTAGCCATTAACCGTGCATGTGGTTAATGGCTGGCTTTCTGGAAATAGTTGTGTAGACTGTGCTGCTCCATACATGATACAACTCCCCTTGGTTGTTAGCAGACTACCATATGATCTGAACACTTGTCTGATTTTGAAAGTGAAATAGGGTTGGATAATACCTGGATAAAAGATATTTCAATAATTCCATGGACCTCCATGTATTGAGCACTAGGAAAGAATCCTGCCCAAAATCTTGGAGAACTGTTGCCAGTCAGAGTGTGGCAGTACTGGGTTGACTCAATATAAGGCAGTTTCTTATGGAATGAGCAATAACTGTCTGTAGTAATATGAACTTAGGACAGGATTTGCTAAGGCAATTACAAATGTGTAACGTAGACTGGTTAGTATTCACAATCCTTATGTCTTCCCTAATTTAGGCACTTTGAAGGGACTGTGAAAGTCCTCCATCTTCACTTATTAGGCAGCACCCACTGTGATCAACAAGGATTTGTTCCCATGTCAGTCTGGAAGCAACTGACTTGTATCTTCACCCAGCTCCACACTAGTGATCTCTAGTAGAAGGGAGAATTATGACAGAGACCTGCTTTTGCAATGGGGATTGCTCACAGGTGGGAGTGGGAATGTCAATCAGCTGCTTTCCAAACAACAGAGGAACAGACTCCTGTTGCGTGCAGCAGATCCTGCCCACTAAGTGGTGATTGGGGGATTCAGGATGGGAAATACTGTGTAACTACATGACTAAGGAGGTTA
Organism: Iguana delicatissima; assembly: GCA_948472985.1. Lineage (NCBI taxonomy): Eukaryota > Metazoa > Chordata > Lepidosauria > Squamata > Iguanidae > Iguana > Iguana delicatissima. Next base: position 5,011 of record CAOKZL010004755.1, on the reverse strand, counting down.
TACATTTGTAAGTGCCTTAGTGAATTACTGCCCTAGCTTTTTGTAATTCTGTTATGCATAATGAGTTCTGATGTGCCAGAATGGTAATATGCTTGTAAGTAAAAATGTGTTAAAGCTAATTTCTTTTTTATGTCTACTTGGTCCATGCATCTGGCACAACTAACAAGTGCAGGTGCTATCTGCCATCTTCATATATTTCAGAAGTTGCTTAATTTAACCCTTCCATTACTCAATGTTGACATAGTTTGCCAAAAAAACCCACAACTTTTTAAAACGGGCAGTCAGAGAACAGTTGCCATCAGCAGATGGACAGACCACTCCTCTCCAGGCTTGAGGCCCCACTTGATATGAGAGAAATCCACAGCAGACTGGTACATTTAAACTCAAGTTTAGTATAATCATAGTAATGGGGAAAATGAGTCCAGTTTTAAGGAGTAAACAGGATAGATGGCTGAAAGGAGCTGAACCCATTCTTGTCTCTAGTTTCCCTTCAACTTGTCTCTGAAATTACCTTTCTTTTGGCTGTATTTGATGTTAGTAACAGAGCTCTGTGTAAGGTGAGGAATTAAGGGTACAGTTATCCACAGGTGAGTTTTTTGCTCTTCACTCATACATTCAGAGCTTTATCACACCAGCCTGTTGTCTCACAGCACTTACATGATTTGAGGAAATGAAAACATATCAGTATAGAAACAGTCTGTCAGCGCAGGTTGAGGTCAAGCAGGGGCCAGGCCGGGACGGCCACCAGCCACGTCCCAAAACAGTCACTCAGGAGTGCTGCCGTGAGCAAACGGCCTGGAATTGAGGTTTGCCTTCACAGCAGGCACTAACAGAAAATAACAACGGGTTGCTTCACCCTGAACACAAAATGGTTACAGCACCTTAACGCAGGGAAGGGTCTTGGAGGAGCCGGGCAGCAGCACGCAGGCACGGGCTGGACTGGAACAAGGCACGGGCGACAGATGCATGGGAAGCCGACGGTTGTTGCTCTGTGCCTACCCCAGCCCCGTGCCTACCTAAAAAGGCCTGCAGACCGGCCAGCGGCCAATCCGGGCCGAGCACGTGGCTGGGCTCGCAGCTGTGCTACAGCTGGGAGCTCCCTGCCCCCAGGTGTTTCTCTTGCAGCCGCCGGGAGTGGCAGCTGGCCTCCTTGAACCGCCGCCGCTGCAGGAACATCGGCGGCAGGGCGGCAGCCTCAGCCTCTTCCGAGGCCGCCTCGTGAGTAGGCGGTGCCCCGGGATCGGGCCCGGGGCCCGCCTCCTCCCGTGGATCCTTGTCCACCACGCCCAGCAGCCTGGGAGCCGGGCCGGCGACCTCCGCAGCGGTGGGACGATCCTTGGCGGCGGCAGCGGCCTCTGTCCCACGGGGAAGACCCTCGCCGGGATCGGCATCTGCCGCGGCGTCCCAGTGATCCCCCCAGCGGCGGAGCCCTCCGCGGCGGCTGCGTGGCTGCCGCCGCCACCCGCGGCCTCCGACGGGCCCGGATCCGCGTCCTCCTCCTCGGAGGTAACGCCGGCGTTGGCCTCTGCAGCGCCCGCCGGCGCGGCCACGCCCGGAGCCCTGACACAGTCACTATCACAGCATCTCTTTAACATGCTGCCATTTTGATGATGCACATTCCCACAATTGGACTTCTGCCTCGCTTCTCCTGTCCACACTGCCTAGTGCATGTGCTATATTTTTTCTTTTTTTTCTTTGCACAATTTCAACATGTTGGGAGACTTCCTATCCCTCATTTTAGCATTGTCTTTTCCTGTTGTGCCATTTTGCCATTTCGTTCTTCCAGATTCACAGTTGGCTATTTTCCCATAATGGTGTAATTGTGGCACATTGGTAAGTGCCAGGGTGGTGGAAATGTGCAGTTATACCAAAAATAAAAATAAAAAAGTATTGGGAAATGGAGTAAAAGCAACCTTGTTCACCTGCACCATGATGTCCTTTGTCTAGACACTGAAAGTGCAATTAGCTCACCCTGATTGGGGATAGGGAGGGTGAAAGGGGAGAACAATGCCCACTGATACAACATGAGTGCCTCAGTGTTGGAACTGCAGTGGAATGACACCATTGCACCAATACACAATAATGGAAATACAGCATCATTGGAGCCATTCACAGGTATTTCCTGTGAATGAAAAGAGAAGATTCAATAATGATGGGAATGCAGTTCAACAGTGGGACAGTGATAACGTTATGTGATAAGCAGAGATCCAAATCAGCACTAAGCCAGTGCAATTGTGCAATAAACCAGCGTTTGATACAGACCTCTATTTAAGAAGAACCCTCTTGCTTTTTTATGCAGTGTTTTCATTTATACATGCAAATTACCTGTCATGATTTGGCTGAGTCCATAGCTGCCATTCCATTGTCTGAAGAAAATGACCTGGTTCAAGATACTGAACATATGGGCTGACAGCTGTGAATCCAGAGAGTCCGAACCAGGACATTCACACAGTCTCTGCCTGGTGATCCAAGCACTTCACATTCTACGACATCTGACCAATATCAGGGGAGAAGCCACAGAGAGGTGTGACAATGTTCATCTTCAGAAAGGAGGAACATTCCTCAGATGGGGGGAGTGGAACTAGAAGACAGTTTGGGCTGAGGGAGTTATAGGGCCTCAGCCAACATGTTTTGAGGGGAAATTCTTCACTGCTGCCTCACAATGCCCTGTAAGCCTCTACTTGAGGTCATGACAAGATAGTCTCACTGTCACATACAGCTTTGCCCAGAGTTTAGGATCATTATCACTTCAGCTCAACAACCCTGTGTGGTTAGGTCAATGCTATTGATATTGGGAGCTGAAGCTGGGAGATAATATAGAAACAAAAGTTACCCTGTGAATACATGAATGAGCTGAGATCTAAATCCAGGTCCAGCTCTGTATCCATGGGGTCACCCTGGCTCTTTTCTAATTATCTTCTAATTACATTGCTAATTTCCTTTCTTATCCTTCCACCACACTCCTCTTATTAGCTACGTATTCTTTACGACCACAGATGATTCCTATCCACAGCCAAATTCCTTCTCAGTTGTCCTAAGGAGTATAAATAATCAACTGCAAAGCCCCTCCTTAGAAAGTGGGTTAACATGAACTCAATATCATGGATAAAATCATGGCTCTCGCAAAGCCATAACAAAGTTCTAATTGACTTCAGTGGGGTCAAGAAGTTATTGAGTACGCTCAGCAGGGAATACTCTTGCTTTGTTACTGAATGAACACAATAAAGTCTTTTTAAATAAACTTGTCTAGTACTTGTGCTCTGGAATGTCTCAGTTCCTAAAAGCAATGATTTCAAGTTAATAAATATTCAGTCAGTACCCAGTAGAACTAGGCCTGGAGAACATATTAAACTGTGACCTGGTTCGTACATTAGATACAGTAGCTAAATGGAGCCAGTGTTAACACGAGGCATTAGGGACAAGTAGGGCTCACAGTTGTGCTCTGCTAATTACTGTTTAGAATGGGGTGGGCAAAGTACAGGCCTGGAATAGCATGTGCTCCCAAAGTTGTTTTTGCAAATCTTGATCTCTCAAGAGCCCCTAGACTCCCCTTTTTCTGACCCCCAAAGGGAAAGTGTGAATCTTCCATGATCTCCAAGAGTTAACAGAGGAAAATAGGAAACATATGGTCAAGCAACATCAGAGTGTAGTCAAGATGGCAAAAGTTAGGCTATTCTACACTAGACTGTTATAGTGCCATTATTCCACTTTCAACATCCTATGGAATCCTGGGGTTTGCAGTCTGAGGTCCCTTCCAAAACTGCAAACCCCAGGATTCCATAGGATGTTGAAAGTGGAATAATAGCACTATAACAGTCTAGTGCAGAAGTGGCTTTAGTTATGGAGAGGAACACACAACATAGGGAAAGCTGCAGCAGTTTGTCTTTGCTTGAATCTACTGGGAATCACAAAAACCTACCCTCACCTCTTCTCTTCCCCCACTGACTTAATTGCATGCAAATTACTTTGGCATTTTGAACTCAGTTTGCACCAGATGAAGTAAACTGAGGATGAATGAGGAAAGTGGGAGGAGGAGAGAGAACATGAAACATGTTTAAAGCAATTGAAAAAGTGGCATGACAGAGGATTAATCAAGACTGTTCCTGTCAAATTGGGATATTTAAAGGTATCGCCATCCTGGAAGTCTTCCACAGTGGTAGTTTTAAAAATTTATAGGAGCTCTTTCAACTGTTCAAGATTTTAAGATTTTAAAATACCCAGAAGTGGACTTCCAGTTGCTTATAGTTCTTTTTGGAATTTTTGGCAATCTGTGCAGTCTCCCCAGAGGGTGTCTGGGCAGAAGCTGTCCCCAGATTTTCCACATTTAATCTGTCCTGGTTTAAAGCTGGCTGGCTGGCTGGCCACTCTTGCAAACTACACACTGGGGAGGGCAATGGTAGGAGTGGGAAACATGTAGTTGTTGGATTGCAACCCCCATGGACCTTAGCTAGCAGAGCCAGTGATGAGGTACAATTGGAACTGCAGTACAACGACATCTGGAAGGTTACAATTTCCTTATTCCTGGACTATGGCTAGAACCACCAGGGGTATTTTTAGAATCATTTTGTTCTATGATAATGAACATGGTTGAATGTATACCTACACATTACATGAGTCAACCTGTTTGTAAATAAAGTTAATAAGTCAATGATTGGTGGGCTGATTCTTGTGGAAAGCATGTTTTACAAGGCAAAGTATACAGAAAACACTAAAGCTAGCATCCTATTCATGAATTCATAGAAATGTAGAGTTGGAAGAGACCACAGGGGCCATCCAGTCCAACCCCTGCCATGCAGGAACACCCTCAAAGCACTCCCAACAGATGGCCATCCAGCCTCTGCTTAAAAACCTCCAAAGAAGGAGACTCTACTGCACTCTGAGGCAGCATATCCTACTGCCGGACAGCCCTGACCATCAGGAAGTTCTTCCTGTGGTTCACGTGGAATCTCCTTTCCTGCAGCTTGAATCCATTGCTCCTTGTCCTGGTCTCTGGAGCAGCAGAAAACAAGCC
>CAOKZL010004754.1:0-18342 GCA_948472985.1 Iguana delicatissima | reverse complement strand
GGGACCGGTGGGGCTCGCTGCCCCCTCCGCTGCTCCCCCACCATTTACAACAGGGATTCACGAGCCTCCTTTGCAGCTCTTCCCTCTCACGAGCCGTGCAGCCCCTGTTGAAAATGGCACAGTGAGGCGGCAGAGGTGGCAGCAAATGACCCGTGAATAGTCACATCCACAAAAGTGAAACCCACAAGTGTGGAGGGTTGACTGCATAGCCAAACACGATAATTCATGACCATCCGTGCTCGATGCCCATTGGTGGCTTTTCCAGATGTACCCCCCTCTAGTTTCCGTGTTTTCTTTTGTTGAAATAAACCCTTTCTGTTAACTACTTTGGTCTTTCAGATTTCCTGCCCTGTCTTTGGATATTCTAACTCCGCTCCTTATTCCAGAAACCTACCATCTAGTCCTTGTGGCCAGAGGAGGCAAATGTTCCTTAGGTAGGCTGTTTTAATGCTATTTACTGCCCCAGCTTGTAAACGATTCAGACCATTTGGTAACATTTTGGCCCTTTTCCCCACGATTATTTAACAGACCTCAAGACGTTTTGGCACAAAGCTCTTCTGCACTTGGGAGCAAATTAAGTTTGCTTTATGTACCGTCGTTCCGCACCTAATCCTCTGTTAATGCGCTCCCACGTGACAGGCAGGCACCATTTTTTGGTTTCGTTCAGCCAACTTTTGAAAATGGAGTAACGGGACAGAACGTGGCACAGGTATGTTAGAACGAGAGACCTGCTTTCTATTTTTAAAGTTTTTAATATGTACTAATAAGGTATTTGCTGTTCTTATTCACCATGGGGTGGGAAATAGTGGTGGAGAGTGGGGTAATGGTGGCTCCAATTTTTATCCGGGTGCAGTGCAGGATGGGCCTTCCTTTCTCTTTCCATAAATCCTTTCTACAAGCCATTTTCCCCCTCATCCACATTCTCCCACATTCACAATTCTGTTTCCCCTCACAATGGTCTCCTTGCCCTCCCCCTGTGGAAGACCACAGTGGCTTCCCTGCAGTGGCTTCCCAAAAACCCTCTCCCTGCTCTCTTTTCTCCTCCTCCACCTTTCTCCTCTACTCCGGACCCCCCTGTAAGTCTCTTTCCAGAAAAAATGGCCTCCACACACATCCTTGAAGGGAAGATGGGACATGCAGTACTTCTCCAAAATCCCTATGCCCCCTCCCTTTCCCCTCCTGCACCATTCCTCTCCTCTACAAACACCCACTAACCCCCACGGCACTCTATTTCCTCTCCAAACTTCTTCCCTAACTCACACCAGGGAAGATGGGACATGCAGTACTTTTCCCAAAAATTTTCTTCCCCCATCCCTTTTCCCCTCCTGCACCTTTCCCCTCCACTCCAGACCTCCCCAGAAGTCCCTTTATGCAACGTGGAATCATATTATCCATTGCACTTCCTCAAACTCATCCTCATAGCCCTGAAGACATTGCTATTCCTAACTGCCTGTGTCTAGGAAGGCATTCCTTAGGCAATGATAATGTGGATTTTTGGGATGGGATCTAGCTGTAAGGATGTTTTCCAAATGTAACTGCCAGGCTTGCACCAGAAAGTACCCTGGTACACGAAGTTTAGGAGGAGAGTGTTATAATCTCCAGCCTGGGAGTTATTCTAAAGCCCTACAAAACTGGAAACCTCATTAATCCTACAAGACAGCGACAGTTCCTAAGGTGAAAGCTGGGGACTGAAATATTGTGGATTGATAAGGTCATATGCTTTCCCAACCAAAGAATGCAAAGTGGTTCACAGCAAGGCTGAAACAGGAATAAACTTACCAAAAGTTAAGGGAAAGAACTGGTTAAGTAAGTACGTTTAAATGCAACATATAAAGACCAATATCATATAACGATATAGCGAGTCTTTGCATCAGCATATGTCTGCAAAGCCCTTCCTTTTCAAATGCCAGTGGGGATTATTTACAGCACCAGTGCTGTGGGAAATGCAAACTCACCCTCCAAGGCAAATGGTTGAAGGCAGGAGGACATGCTCTGTTGCAAGGCACCCGTCGATGGCTATGTCAGCGACTGTGGAGATTCTCAGTCCAAAGGTGTTGATAGTCTTGCGTTAGATTAGGGGAGTTGTCAAGCACCCACAGCAATGGCCACTCTCCTCCACTGGAATGGGATCGCGCATCTCAGTGGTTGTGTGTCTAGGTGGGAACGCAGATGGTCTGCTATCTCAAATAGGGTGGCCTTTGTCATCCTGAAGCGATACAGCCACTGGTCATTGTCCCAGGTAGCCAACACCTCATTGGTCTACTACGTGCTGCGCATCCGCTCCCGAACCCACCATCTCCTCGGCCGTGGCACGCTGTCTGACGAGTCTCTAACCAGGGCTGCATACATGCTGGCATCATCGTCACTGTGATCCCAGAGAGAAGCAAGAGATGCATCCCTGAGGTGGCTGGCTCCTCGCGGGTAACAACCCACCTGGAGGAGCCTGTATCGTATTGCACGATCACGATTCCATTCCCTTAGCATGGGATGCCACGGCAAGTCCCAGTACTGCCAAATACTGGCACAGTGCTGTGGCAATAGCTCGGACCCAGTCCCGGTCCATTCCAAAAGCTTGCGGGGATACCAGGAGTACAAAGAATACGAAGGATGTAATCGCAAGCTCAAACAGATCCACAGAACACACTGGGTACCAAAAAAATGGCTGAAGTGGAGTAGTACAGACTTACAGACATATGTACCTATGTAATTACCTATGTAACAGCCCCCCCAATATAAGCCAATCACAGCCACCAGGGCAGGGTGAGGGGAGTAGTGGGAGTGGCTACTGTTGTGGTAGTGCAGATGCATGAACTTGCACTCCTCCGAATGAAAACGAAACATTCCGAGGAGCTGTGTGGAAGCAAATGAGGGAAAGCCCCCATTATTTGGATCCGATAAGACATGGCACAAACTGATTCACGCACCTCGTGTGGAAAGGGCCTAAGTGTCCCCAATAATTTTCTGTTCTGTTCCTATTCATGCTGCATACCTGCACGTTTCCCACCTCCTCATGTACAATCACATGGCATGAGGAAAACAGGACAGGCCCACTCCCTTCCTCAGCTTCTGCATTCCTGAAAAGGGGAGAGGGAGGCAAAGGGAAACTTTTGATGTTTTTTTTTGTGTGGTGGGGGACGTGATGGGGGAGGCAGGAAGGAAGAAGAGTTCCTACTCCAATCCTTGGAGGGGAGAGAGATGTGAAAGGCCCTGGCATGACCTGAGGGAAGGAATGGGAGTGAGGGTTATCCAAAGGCAAATAACTTCCCTTCTTCAAAATGATTGTCTTCATATGAGGACTCCCCCCCCCTTTCTTTCCTCTGGCAGAGCTCTGTCATGAAAGGTGAGGCAGAGGGGAGATCCTTCTTTATCTTGGCAGGGCGGAAGAAGAAGGGGAGGTGGAAACCCACCTCACTTCCCTTTTGTCTTCCAGGAAGATGGTAGCCCCCCCTTCCCTCCCTCGCTCTGGTGGGGGACACGGTTCTGGGATTGGGCTGCAGATGAAAGGAGGAGAGCCCTCAAGTTAAAAGACTTCATGAAACAAAAAAATAAGACGTAGGAGACACCTCAATCAAAACAACCTTGGAGAGAGAGAAGGAAGGAGGCCTTTTGTACTGAGACCTGGAGAGAAGGAGGAGAATTGATCTGTCTGGAAAGTTCTGGAGGGGGGAAAGCAAAATGGGAATGCAAACAGCCTTGAGGATTTGACTGTTGGGGACTGGAGGGAGGGAGTGTGGGTTGGGCTTTACGTGGGGGAAAGAAAGGAAGCCCCCCTTCCCTTCTCTCCCCTCCCCCAAGACATTGAAGCCTCTCTAGCAGCCAGGCTCTTCCTCTTCCCCTTCCCTTTTGGGGTGGTCTCCATGAGACTGTGGTATTTGAGAGGAGGTTCGAAAGGAAGAATATCCTTCCTGGTTGAAGTGTTTGGCTAGGGACAGTGCTTTCCCTGGGCCGTTGGGAGGGCTGGGGGATGATGGTAGGATGTGAGAAGTCCAGAGTAGCCCTGAAGGCTAGGAAATGCAGTTTCCTAGGAAGGTAGAAGAAATTGGAGAAGGATACATTTGAAACTGAAGTGGGGGAAGACACCCCAGCCTCCATATTCCTGGGAGGGTGGGGTGGAGGGGAACTCTTGAGTTTTCTTGAGGCACAAGGGTAGAGGAAAAAACCAGGCTCCAAGCCTTTGGGGGGCATTTGTGTGCAGAGATGTGAGAGACCTGAGGCAGGGATAGCAAGCGGGGGGGCAGGGGGAATTGCAAGGAGGTATTATCTAGATCTTTGTTTCTTAACTTTTCCTTTAGCAGAGCCCCCCTGCAAATATAATTTTTGCTGGGGAGCCTGTCCAGACTTAGTCTCAGTCCCTTCAGGGATATCTTTGGTGAGGACGTGGGACACGACCTCTCCAGTGGCCACTACCAAATTATAGGCTTCCCGGTGAGATTAGGTTGGCTCCCCCACCCGTTGTCTTCCACTTTTTTATTTAGACAGGCCTTTAGGAGTGTAGTTGTTAGGATGGTATTTGAAAGGTTTAAATGATGCTTTAAATTACACGTTTTGCAATTTATTCTATTTTACTGGATATTTTTATGTACTGTAAATTACTTTGCGTCCCAACTTTGGAAGAGAGGTGTTCTGTTAAGTACACCAAGGAAAACATCCAAATACTCAGGAATGCCCTATGAATAAGGGAATGAATAATTTCTATCTGATCTGTAGGATTCAACTCTGTATGCCCGCAAAATGTGTGTTGGGGTAATGAAGGGATAGATATCCAGTGTGGGTTTTTAACGCAATTTATCTGGAATAGCAGTCTTTGTGAATGTGTAAATGCTGACATAGCATATAACAGTAAGAAGCACTAGTGAACTCTGTGACTCATTAAGATGCCATGGCAATTTTTAAGGTGCCATAAAGAAAAGTAGTTCCCCACTGCAAGATAGGAAAAAATATAGATTTCTTTTTTTTTTAATCTGGCGCTTCTTTGCTTTTGTTCTGGTTTTTCAGCCATGCCTAAACTAGATGCATTGAAGTCCATGAGACCCTTTGCTGCTGATTAAGCTATCTGCTACGGATTCCACTGGGAATGAGTAATGGTAGATTAACCTTTCAAGTGTGTTCCTCTTTTGATTTTTCTGGAAGTCAGTCCCAGTGATCTCTTACTAGAGCTGCAGCCGGGTTGCTAACTGGAGTTGGCTAAAAGGATCAAACAACTCCTTTCTTGCAACAGCTCCAGTGGCTGCTGGTCCAATTCTGGGCATAATTCAAAGTTCTGGTGATGAGCCCTATACTGCTCAAGTCCAGCCATCTTAACAACCCCATTTCTCTATTTGAGGCTGCCTGTGTGATGAGAACCTCTGCATAGGCCCTTCTCCCACCACATTCCCAGGGAAGGTTGGTGGGAACAAAGGAAAAGGCTATCATTTATAGCTACTATGCGTCTCTCAAGAAAACACGGGTACCGTCTATGACATTTATTGGAAAACACAAGATACCATTTCACAATCATTGCTGGAGTTAATAGTTTGCCCAACCATTTAATTATATAGCAAGATACAATAACTCATTACACCCATGCTCAACACCCATTGGTAGTTTCTCCACGTGCACATCCCTGTCTTCCAGGTTGTTTTCTTTAGTTGAAAAAACTCCTTTTCATTTCAGTTACTTTGATTCTTCGAATTTCCTGCCCTGTCTTTGAAACCGAACCCCTGTCTCTATCTAGTAAATCACTTGCCAATTGCTAACACTCTAACACAAACAAATGTTTCCAGCTAAACTCAGTGCACACCATATGTTAATCCCTTATGTTTTCCTGGAACTTACATCTCTTTTGACCATGGTCGTATAATACATCCTACATTTATACGCATTCCCCACTGCCCGAATACAATCACATGGCGTGGAGAGAACACGACATGACATTCCACCTCTCCAAAACGTGACTACCCTGGTTTGTAAGGCTATTTGTCACAGAATTTCGATACGAACTGTGGTGCCTTTACATGTTGGGTGTCCATCCATTCCCTTTCACTGGCTGGTAGATGTTTCCATTTCACAAAGTATTATAGCCTTCCTCTCCTTTTCCTGGAAAATAAAATCTCTGATATTTTGAAGTGCTGGTCTTTTCCCACCATGATTGGTGGGGGAGGCATGACCTCACTGGGTCTCATGTTATTGCAGTCATTGGCTGCTGGTTTCAACAAGCTGAAGTGGAAAACAGTGAATTTGCCTATAAGCTTTCGGCAAGGCTAGCTCTGCCATAGCCTCGCTGACCAGGTGTTTCACAGTAAACAATCCCACATATCTAGGCTCCAGCTTCTTTGCTGGTTGTGTACATTTCAAGAATTTGGTGGATAAGTAAACTTTGTCCCCTAATTTCCCCTCTTTGTACCTTTTCCCGTCAGCGTACTTCTTGTAAGTAGCTTTGGCTTGTTCCAGTGCCTTATTGATCAAGGGCCAGTTTTCTTTGATTTTGTTTGCCCTTTGTAATATTGGGATTGGGTCAGTTTAGATGACTTCAAGTGATGGCAAGTGCTATATACCACTTCAAAAGGAGTAGGACCAGTGCTTTCGTGTATTGCCTTATTGTGAGCCATCCCTTTTGGTCTGGCCATCTCTTTCGATCTGCCTGTCTCTCTTTGGATGATATGCAGTGCTTGTAGCCTGTTCTACCCCAAACAACCTTATGGATGCCTTCCAAAATTTTGAGGTAAATTGTAACCTTCTGTCGGTAATCACCTTGAAGGGGAGTCCGTGTAATCTATACACATGTTGTATAAATAATTTGGCCAGTTGCATATCCGTGGGTAGCGTTTTGAATCATACAAAATGTGCCTATTTTGAAAACATGTCAGTAACTACCCTAATTACTGTTTTCTGGTTGCTCTCTGGCAAGCTTGTAATAGTTTCCATGCTGATATGTGCCCAGGGATAGGGAGGGGTTGGTAATGGCTGCCGTAGACCCTTTTGCTTTCTCCCTACACGTTTGCTCTGTATGCACATGGGAGAACATCTGATGTAGTTTTAAACATCAGCCCTCATCTTTGGCCACCAGCATTCCCTGTGCACTAGTGGTAGGGTTTTCACAAAACCAAAATGACCAGCTGATTTGGCATCATGGCATCTCTGCAATATTTGGGTACGTTTTTCTTCAGGGACATGCACTTTACCTTCCTTGTACTTCCCCGATTGGTTCCACAGTTTGCTCTGTCCTCTCAATCAAGGTTCTCTAAAGCCTGTTCCTCCCCCTTTTGTTTGCTGCTTTGGCTGCACGTAGTGACTGCCAAGCCCAGCTGTTGCGGGGTAAATATCGTATCCTTGACTTTGGGTATTTCACAGTTGTGCTATGGCAATCTAGACAAGGCATTTCCTGCCAGGTGTTTAATAACAAACTTGAATTTATTAAAAAAAACCACCTTATGCTCATCTTTCTTGTTTGGGAGTGAGGTGTCTTGATGTCTGCAGAGCCACTGGATTACAGTGGTCAATCCAGACTTTAAAAGGGTGTGCTGCCCCTTCTAACAAATGCTTCCATGTCTCTAATGCAGTGGTTCTCAACCGGTGGGTCCCCAGATGTTTATGGACTTCAGCTCCCAGGAGCCCCAGCCACTATGGTCAATGCTCAGGGCTTCTGGGAGCTGAAATCCAAAAACATCTGGGGACCCACAGGTTGAGAACCACTGCTCTAATGCATTTTTTATGGCTGCTGCTTCCTTTTCCAAATGGGCAAATTCAGTTCTGCCTAGTCAGTTTTTTTTTTATATATAGGCACAGGGTCTCACCTTCCCTTCTGCTTGCTTGGGGAGCAACACCGCCCCCATGGCAATATTGCTTGCATTCACCTGTATTATGAAAGGATGACTTGGATCTGGATGTTTCAGTATAGGTTCTAAACTAAACATTTTTTTTTCAGTTCGTCAAAGCCTTGTTGGCATTCTGCTGTCCACTGGATTCTTGCACTAGGCTTGGGTTTCTCTCGCTCCGCTTTCCCTTTATCTCCTTTTCCTTTCCCCTTTTTGTCATCAGCAAGTCTGTCAGCAGCAAAGCTACCTGCACAAAGTTGGCAGTGAACTTCCTATAGAAGTTAGCAAACCTCAGGAAATTTTGCAATTGCCTGCATGGTTTTGGCAGTTCCCACCCCTACACACTGTTAACTTTGGCTGGGTCCATTTCTATTCCCTTGTCATATATTTGCTACCCCATGTAATTCAACTTTGTGGTGTGAAATGTGCATTTCAACAGCTTAATGTAAAGCTTATTGTCCTTCAGTTTTATGAACACTTTCCTTACTACCTCCACGTGTTCCTCTTATGTCTGGCTGTAGATCAGTACATCATCTAGATAAACCAGGGACCCTTTATGTAAGTGTTCCTGCAACACCCATTTATGGTCTCCGTGAACACGCTCCCTGCTCCTGCCAAGATGAAAAGAACGGCCTTATATTGAAATGCTCCCAGTGGGGCGTTAAACTCTTTTCCATTCATCCCCTTCCTTTATGCATACTCTATAATACTCGTCTGACAGATCCAAATTGGTGAAAATCTTGCCTGTGGCTATCTGAGCCAGCAGGTCCTTTATTAGTGGCAGTGGGCATTTGTTGGATATACTCACAGGTTTCCACTTCTCCTGTCAGTAAAATCCATTGCATCAATGGTTCAGGGTTATCTCGCAGACTGGCCCATTCCAAGATTTCTGGCCTAATGGATCTTTGTTGCCTCAGACCAGTCTAGTACTTGTGGAGCCAGTACTTCCATGTACTCAGCCGTTGAGCAACCTCTTGTTCGATGGCCATCAAGCGCTCTTTGGTTTGATGGCCATGAAGTGCGCTCTGGCTTTGGCATGGTGAAATGGGTCCTTGAATCTGGCTCTCAGCTTGTTCATGAAGAGATGGAAATTTCCCAATTCTTGGGCCCCAGCATCATACAAACCCACTAACCAGTCTCAGGCTTTTTCCAGCTGCACCGCTCCTGGATTTTAGAACTCCCTCCCTTGGTGGACTAGGATGGCTACTCTCTGAAGCCCTTTTACCAATAAGCAAACTTTTGTCTTCAGTTCCTCAAACTTAGGAATCCTATTTTGTAAACCACCTTGAGTCCCAGGATTGGGGGGAAAAGGTAAGGTAATGGAAATAAAAGTGAAGTGAATAGATCCTGAAGGGAGATAAAATGGATATGTGGACAAGATTTATTTTTATCAACAGTGGGCAATTTTCTTGCATCTGGAGAGTAATTTTCTGCCCGTAGGACTGTCTTGTGGGCCAGAGAGTCTTCCTGAAAGGGAAGACAAGCCAAAGAAACTGGATGTCATTCAGATCATTTCCTGGTTTTGTGAAAATGGATAATTTGGGCTACTAGATGGTACTGTCGGTTCCTGCGACCTCTTTAATGGGTGAATTGCGGCCCCTAGGAGGCGAGGGACCTTTTTTCCCTGATAAACACCCTGAGAGTCCGGAAGGGGCTCAGGACCACAAACGCAGCTTTGGGGCTCACCTATATTCCACCCGCTTAGTTCTGTGTGGAAAGAGTTCAATTAGTATTATTCCTTTTGAAAACTGAGAGCAATGGTGTCTGTATGGGATTAGCTTTGTGTGCATGGGGATGTATGAAGGAGGGCTTGTTTGTGATTACAGAAGTGTTGAGTTTTCTCTCCTTTCAGCTGCTAGTCTACTTTGAGGAGGTTGCGGTGTAATTTCCTCTCAGAGGAGTGGAGTCTTGGATCCAGACCAGAAGGCAGTCTACAAGGAGCCACAGTGGAAGAAGATGGAAGGGCAGCCTCTATGGGTAAGGACCCCTTTTACCTTTTTGGATAGATGGTGGAGGAATGAATTCATGTTCTTGGCCTGGGTCACTCCACTGACGAGAGGCCAGCCTGGGATGAACTGGGCCAAACTTGAGTTCATCTGGAGTTGTTTTTCCGATTCTGGCACGTGAGAAGCTTGCAAAGTTCTTCAGTTGTAACTTACATGAGTATAGAAATTTGGTCTTCTCCTCCCTCTGTGGCCCAGGTGTTCCAAACAGCAGAAGGAGCTTGAACTAAGAGACTTTTACTGGAGACTCTTGAGATTTAACACTCTTTCCCATAATATCTCTCTGGGCATAGGAAGAGAAGTTGGGTAGAAAAGCTCTGGATATTTAAATCCCTGATGTTCTCGGTTTCTAAATGTAGGAATTTCAAAATTTTATTATGGCCAACAGCCAGCAAATTTGAACAAAATTTAAAACAATATAAATGGAACAATAATTAATTTTGTTAAAATCTCCTACAGACATCAGACATAAAATATGGCAAGACAACCTTAACGTTTCAACCTAAAATGAAATTAGAAACATAATTTCTAAATTTATAACATTTAAAATTTTATATGTTCATATGTATATATGCTTGTGTACATTTATTTTAATCCAACATAGCGAGTAATTAATCTAAAAGCAAAATACAATAATAAAATACAATACCATAATAAAAACCCTGGAAGAGACAGATTTGGAAAAATACCAGAATAAAAATTTTTAAAACATGAATGTAAAATATTTTGCATCTTAAATATAAAATATATGAATCAAATTAGTGTAATAAAAACAAAACATAATACCGTAATCCCATTTGTGCTAAGGCAACATCCTACGCCGACAGGTAATGGCTGCCGAACAAAAGGTCGCTACCTTAGCTGTGATTCCAGGAGACTGATCTACCAAAAGGTAATCAATATAAAATGCATCTGATCTCCCAGGTAGACCTTGTAAAATAGGAGTAATAAAACGACATCGAAAATCTCGATAAAAGGGACAATACAATAAGACATGTCCCACCGTTTCTATCTTCTCCTCCTCGCAAGGGCAGAGACGATCACAGTATGGTACATTGTTATATCTACCCTTCAATAATGCGGATGGAAGCACATTAAACTTAGCCTGGGAAAAGGCTCTCCTATGTTTAGGTATAATTAAATTTTTCAAATAAGCAGCAGGGCGGAGGGCCTGCCCTCTATCTTTGAAAACTGGATAGATGGAGACTGCGCTTACAGAATCCTGCAACTCAATATCCCGAATACGCTGGCACATAGTTTCTTTTGCTTTTGCATAACCCATGGCAAGAATAACACCTTGTGAAAATCCTAGCCTTAACACTTTCTCTCCAACTGTTTTTTTCCACCTTAAGTGGAAAGAGTCAATTAGCGTCAGAGGAGCCAGGCCTTTGGGCATAAATAACAATTTTAACCAATAATTTAACTTATAAATCCATATCTGGGATGTAATGGTAAGTTGACCCGTCTCTAGCCGTGTGAAAACATTTGGCACACAGCTAGGGAGACCGAGAATAGTTCTCAAAAATTTTGTTGGAACCAATTCTAAAACCGCAGTATTGCTGAACGTGCACAATTGTGCTCCGTAAAGCATTTGTGGTGAGATCTTATTGTTGAACACCTGTATTGCTGCCGGTACAAACTGTCCTCCCTTGGAGTAAAAAAATGAAATCAATGAATTATAACTCAGTTGTACATTTGCAATTGCATAAGTCACTTGGGCTTTCCAAGAGCCGGTAGGTTGAAAAATTACTCCCAAATACTTATAAAAATTTACCTGTTCAATTGAATGGCCGTTTAGTTGCCAACGGTGTTTACACCGTTTCCGAGTGAAAACTAAAACTTTGGTTTTGTCATAATTAATTTCCAACTCTTCAGTACTACAATAGGCATCTAACGCTCTTAGAAGCCGTCTCAAACCTACACATGACAGTGAGAGAAGTACGGCGTCATCTGCATACAATAAAATGCTCACAGGTCTCCCTGCCAATTTAGGTGGCTGGGAATTTGTTTCAAATAATGTTTTGACCAGGGAATTTATATAAACATTAAACAAGGTGGGGGCAAGAATGCAGCCCTGTTTTACTCCAATGTGTGTTGGTATTAAACTGGACAAATGTCCTTCCTGATTACATCTTACTTGCAGATATGTTTTATCGTAAAGACTGCGAATAAGAATCAATAAACGCCTATCCACGTTGGTAGCCTCAAGCTTACGCCATAGTCTGTCTCTTGAAATCGTGTCAAAAGCAGACTTAAAGTCTATAAAGGCTGAATAAAGTGCCGCCCCCAGTTGAGAAGGAATACTTTTCTAATAAATGCTGTAGTACTAACCCCTGGTCAACAGGAATACCCAGACCTGAAACCTGCTTGCTCTGCCTCCAGAAAATTTTCTTCTTCCATCCAACTTTGTAATTTCTCTAGAAGATGACTGGCGTACAACTTGCTAATAATACTTAGCAGACTAATTGGTCTATAATTGGCAGGATCTGATCTATTGCCTTTCTTTCAGGGGGGTACTCACCATAATGGTTATAAATTGTTTCATTATTTAAACCCGATCTGGCATTAAAATCACCTGCCAAGATCACAAGTGCTTCTAGGTACATAGCAGTCATTTTGTTAATAAATTCTTGTAGCTTTATCCACTTATCCTTAGTTTGATGTCTTTGAGATAATGGAGGAAAATAAACATTTATTAACAACAACTGGAATGAATGCAGTTCAATAACCAGAGCAAGAGCGATATTGGGCAGATGATCAATGCCATAGATTTTAACACGAAACTTAGTGGAAATTAATATACCAAGGCCTCCCTTAGGGCAGCCACCTCTAACACTAGGATCTGCTTTCAGGGGGTATGTTTCATAACCGTTTAACTCTAAACTATCACATTCCCATGTCTCTTGGAGAAAAAGAATATCATAGCTACCAATAAAATTACAAAAGGAATGGTCTACAATTTTGCTACGCCAGCCTGCAGTATTCCAGGACAAGAATGACAGCTGACCAACCTGGCAGGTCTGACGAGATGATTTAAGTCAGTCAGAAATATAAAAATTTGACGAGCTTTCCTGCCTAACGATGCCTTCTACTTGCCCCATAGAACACAAATTCAAATTACTATCAGTATGATTCGGGGCATTTGCACCTTGATTGTCTCCTTTGTTCTTTACAGAAGCACTAGACTGTCTTTGAGTATGGTCATTTTGCTTGGGCCATTCTGTAGTCTCCTCTTCTGCAGCCAAAACAATGGCATCCAAAGATGTATTTAATCTGCTTACATTGGAGACTAATGGCTTAATGATGTTACATAAAGAAGGACCCATGTTGGCTACTTTTTGGGGGGAACCTTGTTCCCATTCTTTAAGTTCTCTCAATTTAAGCCATGCAGCCGTTGTGGCCATATTTGCCTCTACAGAGGGTAGTTTAGAGGCATAATCCTCAGAAATGCTTTTCATTTCGTGCTTATAGTAAAAAGGATTCATTTGTGCAATAACCTGATGAGACTGTACAGTTGGCTTCTCGTCCTGTGGATGCAACTCATGATGATTAGTCTGATGAGCTGCATTTGTAGCCTGGTATGCTACACATTGCTGGCGAAGATCCTGCAGCCCCTTCATCATGCCTAACAAGTGAGAACGTAAAAGATCAAGACAAGACACTATTTCCAGCTGGGCCTCATGCGGTAGAGCATAAAACGATTGCAGTAAGCTCTTTTCAATGTTATCAAGAGGACCATTCTCCAAAGTTATTGAGGATAAAGATCTGTAAGTCTCACAGCTGACATGTTCCTTAGACTCTAGATTATTCAAATTTCTCACTTGATTTTCAAAGCAGAATAAATCCTGGTGTACCGCTTCACCTACAGGGCTTTTCGAGGGTGCTGCTACATATGAAATTAATGGCTCTGGAGGTGCCATATTTTCGAAAAATCTTGAGACTAATAGGCTGCTCTTCTTCAGGTCTTCTCTATGTTCAAGCACCATCTTGGCAAGACTCCATTCTCTGAATGTAACTACTGCCCTGGCATGTATGCCATGAAAATATAAATACTCCACATGCTCTATGTCTGAGATGTTCAAGACACCAACAATAGATGCCCTTAGGGTAATCCAGAGGTGGGCTTTACGCTCCTCTTGTGTCAGGATTCCCTGTGGCTTTGGATAGTTTGACAAAACCAACTTATTTCGGCTTAGGACCAAGTTCCAAGTCCCATCAGAGGAGATTATCTCTTTAGTTGGTCTAGTGTTGGCTCCTAACAAAACATAAGACCAAGGATCCTGAATTTGCGAATCTGATGTGGAAGTCTGATTTAAAATCTCCAGCTGAGTGGCAAGGCAGGGTTTAGAGGACTCTCACTCTATTTTCTTCTTGGGTGTTGACTTTGCAGAGTTCTGCCTGGGCTCCACAACTGAGGTTTTGTCAAGTAAATTGAAGAGCTTTCTAAAATTTATTTTTTTATAATGCGTTGTCCTAAGGTTTTTAAAATTTTTACTTTTCTTTGTGGATATCACCCTCATTCTGCATTGATTTATCTTGCAAGCTTTATGAGTCTGTTTAGTAGATCTGTTTTTCCTGCTGTAGGTCTTTTCTGTTCTTATAGCTTCTTTATTTAATTTTATCATAATGGTTTTACAAATTTCTACCAAAATGCTTATAATTTTATTGCAGTCAGCTAAAAAGGTTTTTATATTTCCAACATCCTCAGTTAACAGTATAAGCCATTTTGCAACTAATAGTCTCTCCTCGCTTTCCTCAGAGAGCACACAGGACTCATTTGTGGTTGCATTAGCGTTATTTGAAGAAAACTCTAAAATTTGTTTTAGCATTAGATCCTCCACAAGGGTTAATTTATGAGCTACTGGGCTCTTCACAAGAGACAATTCTGCAGCTGGATCAAGCTGGGCTGCGCTAACATCTTTCCTGTGACCTGCATTTTTATCACAAATAGGCTTATCAAAATTGATGTTAGTATCTGGGAGCTGCTGTTCCTCAGCTGCCTCCTCATATTTCTTGTCCGTATAAAACTGGGTTATTTTTGTCTGCGCCTTCGTTTTCTTCAAGGGAGGATTTGTAACAGACGGGACAAGGCCATGAGTTTTATAACCATTCCGAGTCATCACCATGCTCTTGTTTCTCGTTAAGCCTTCCCACTTACTTGCTTAATCCTTTGCTTTGTTTCTCTCCACTTATAACTGTAAACTGTGAGTTCCTTAAATGGCACACAGAAAAAAAGAAAAGAAGGGAAGGAAAGTAAGTAAAGTAAACGAGATAAAATGAAAACAAAAGCAGGAGAGTGGGAGTGAAACAAAACGCGTCTGCTTATGCCACCGCCATCTTCCGTCTTCCCAATGTAGGAATATTTTTTTATTTGTGCGGAAGAACAATCCATAATATACAAACTTCTCCAGCAGCCTCAGAGAATACAGGTGTGTAGTCAGAGATGTGTCATTTTTCTCCTGTATAAAAATCAAAATAGGTTTCCCCAGTTCCTTAGGCAGTGGGGTACCTATGGGAAGCCCTGCAAGGAAGATGCAAATGTAATAGCACCCCTCACCCCATACTTTCCAGCTCTCTCTATTTGGCAGGGAGAGTCCTGAGTAATCCTCTGTTGCCCCACTTTGTTATCTGCTTTTAAAATATCCCACTTTCTTTCCTGCTCCCTCTTTCCCTCTTTTCCTCGGCTTCCTTCTGTTGCTACAAATTGACCTTGGGGGAGGGGAGAGCAGGGGCACAATCTTTTCCTTTTCCCCTAGGTTCAGACAAAAAGCAAACTGCTGTGAGCCTCTCCTCACTTGCTTTTTCTTCCTCATCCGTAACTCTTGTTGTCTTGACCGCACTTTGGTATGGCCTGGTCGCACATGTCCTGGGTTTTACCTGTGAAGTATTGGAGGGAATAGCACAGACACCTGCCAACATCCTCACACTTTACTGCTCATCCTGCCCAGCAGCTGGGATGAAGAGAGACCCCCTGACTCTGAACCCATCTAGGAGGTCAGACAGAGCCAGTGGGACCAGTAGCCATCGGTAGCCCTGCAGCTTGTTTCCTTCCCAAGCTACAGGCTCCATCAGAGATCTAGGAGAAATGCAGGATTTGTGTTGTGTAGATGTGAGACCTGAGAAAAGAAAGGGAAATCTAAAATTGACAATATCTGCTGGTAATCACAGAGTGATATTATGGATCACAAACTAATTTTGTGAAGGTGAATTTTGTGTGGGTGAGGGAAAGCAGTTAGTAGTAGGGAAGATAAGCATTCAATATAAATGTCAGAAAAAAGAACAACTGGTCCTGACTCCACCCCACTGTTTTATCTTCACAGTAGTCCAGTGAGGTAGAGAGTGATTGGTGCAAGATCACCTCAGAGTAATTTTGTGAACTTCCAAAAATGCAGAAATGCTCCTATGAATCAGTGGAGGACTTCCTTCTTTCTCTCCTGCAGGATTCAGCTGGGACTGCCTGGGAAATGCGGGAGTGAGACCTCTGGTTTCAAATTGGGAGTTTATCTGGTAGTTTGTGGGGAGGGAGATCTGTAGTTTGGAACATTAAAAAAAATCTGCCTGAAAAGTTGGGGGGGAATGAGGGAATTCACAGGACTGATCTGGGTTTAGCACTGCTTGTAAATACGGGTGTTTCTTAAAATTTGATGAGTCAGAATAATAGGATGAAAGAAAGAAGAATGAGCGAATATAAAATAATTATTCATTGCAGCATAAGAAGGAGCTATTGGGGATCCCTGCTTTCTCACAGTCTTGATTAGTGTAGGGCCACAGAAGACAATGAAATAGTTTAGTCATGCCGATTTAAGTTCCACTGTTCTCAGTGGGTATAACAAAGTCAAGATCCAGCATTGAGGTTGAAGTCTGGAACAGATTTCCAGAGGGTAAGTCCTCATCTGAAAGAAATCCTTGGGGAATGAAAAAAATATTTCCACCCTCTCAAATAAGAAGAAACTAATGTTTGTTTGTTTTTGCTCTGGCTTCTGATTTGTTCTCTTTTTGAAGCCGTGTTTCAAACATACCTATCAAAATCAACAGGGCTTTTCAGTCCAGATTATGATAAATTAAGATGAAACCTGGAACCAATCCTCAGGCCACAATTCATCTACTCATTTTCCTGAGAGTAAATCCAGAAAAGATCTCTTATTAAGGAACTGCAAGGATCTTTGGGGGTTGCGTGGCAGTGGCCAAATTCACTTCCCCCTCTTTAAAGTAAAGCAGTAGACTGTCAGAAAAAGAGAGAGGAGTGCATGTTTGCCATGCTCTGTGCAACTCACAGCCAGGAGGGAAAAACTAGCCACTCAGACCGCAAAGGCATTTTACAGATTTATTGCGGGTAGTTAAAGACAAAAACAAACAGCTAAGTTCCAGCCATAGTGCCCTGTGGCAGAATGCACGCCACAGAGAGCAAAACAAAACAGATGCGTACAAGACGCAAGGCAGAAGAAAAGAAAGAAGAGAGAGAGACTACTTGGACAAGCCCCTTTTGTAGGGAAAACATACACAGCTGAACAACAGCAAGTGAGCATGTGACTTGTACATGCAGTAGTCTCAACATATTAGACTTTTATCATAACACTGAGGGACAGCTGGGTGACCTTGTCCAATACACAATGCATCTCAAGGAAACAGCGCAGCAACAAGTCTGCTAACTTTATCCACACTATCCAACACTCCCCTACTTGTTGTGTAGCTGTTTCACTCACTAGTGACTGTAGGACCCATTAGCCCTAGTCTGCTGAGCATTTGACCATGTTTGGAAGCTGAGAGAGGTTTGGTAAACAGATCAGCTATGTTTTCTTCTGAGGACACATAAGTCAGAGACACTATTTTGTTACGTACACACTCTCTGACATTCCTGAATTGAATGTCAACGTGCTTCGTCCTCGCCTTCACTCTATCTGACATAGCCATCTGAATGCACGCTTGGGAGTCACAATAGGTTTGCACAGGCATACTGATAGGCACGTTTAAGTCTTTCAGTAGCTGCAAATACCAAATTACCTCATTGCAGAGAGACTGGCAAACTCTGCTTCAGCGGTGGAAACAGCAACAAAACCTTGCTTTTTGGCTTTCCAGTCTATTATAACTCCACTGCACTTGATTACATGACCGGATGTGCTTTTGCGGTCTGTAATGTCTTCAGCAAAGTCACTGTCAGAGTAGCATACCAGTTCAGGCTTTTGTTCAGGAGTTATGCAAAGACAGCAATCCACAGTACCTTTTAGATATCTCAGGACCCTTTTTACACCCTGCCAATGGTATTGTGTAGGTTCAGCATTTGCCCTGCCCAAAAAGTTGATACTTAGGGCTATATCTGGGCGGCAGGTCTCTGCTAGGTACAAGAGACTTCCAATGGCAGATTGGTACAGTTGTTTATCTGGAAATGGTTCACCACCGGTGTTTTTCACAAAACCATGTACCATAGGCGTTTTTACAGCTTTGCACTCTGACATGTTGTATTTCCGTAACAGGTTCAGAATCTTTTGCTTCTGGCACAGCAGAAAACCATTTTTGCTTTTTTGTACCTCAACACCGAAATAGTTCTG
>CAOKZL010004753.1:0-19044 GCA_948472985.1 Iguana delicatissima | reverse complement strand
TTTAATAAAACATATTTTTCTAAGCTATCCTGTGACTTGTTTTCAATGGTTGCATGTAACCAGTTCACCCTTGGAAGCAGTCTACAGTTCAACCTGGATCCACCTGCCTTAGCAAGGCAGGTGTGGAAAGCACTTGAAGATTGTGTGAACAGGCCCCAAATCCCATGCCAAACTTGGATGCTAAGCAGGGTGCGTTAGGATTTAAACTCGGATGGGAGTCCACCACTTGAAATCCATGGTTTGAAGGGATGCGCATACAGCTTATGGCCTATACCTGCTAGTACTTGAAGCAACTGCATCTTTTGACAGAGAAGCCAGGTGACCAGTTTGAGCTGCAGGTATTTTGGAGAACTGGATGGAGGTTTTTCGCCACGGAGTGTTCCTTGTCTGATGCCTCTGTCCGCCTCGAAGGACGGGCCACCGGGGATCCACCTGCGAGGAAATAGTGGGTTTTGAGGAGGCTGGTGTACACAAAGCAGATGGTCATCTTTCTGTCCGGAGCACCCCGCTCAGCCCCCTCCTCCCCATCCTTCCAGACCGCGTCCCTGTCGTGGCCCCCACCAACCGCCCACCAATCAGGCTCTAGTTCTGTTGGAGCAAGGGATGTCAGTCGGGTCACACTCTCTCGGCCTCAAGTGACACCAACTGCAAATCAATCACGCCGTTCGGGGAGATAACTGGTCAGGCTGAATGCCTGGAGTTCGCAGTCCCCCAGTTAGCCACCCCACCACACTCATTTCGGTCCATTCTGCCCAATGCAGGACATGGTCCCCTGCCCCGTTTTCCCTCATGTTCTGGGCATTTCCGGGGAACAGTCAGGGTAGCCCCACGACGCTTTTTCAACATGAAGGCGAGGTTTTCCATGGTCCCCCTTGCCCCCCTGCTCACACATTCAGCGGTTTGTGGCGGGTTGCGAAATGACGGTATTAGGGGAGACTTTCTAAAAATATCCCCCCTAATATGCCGCTGCGGAAGAATCCACAGCCCCCTGAAGCTTCCAGACCCCCACTGAAACTCCAGGTGGCTGTGGATCTTTCGCTTTCATCCGCGGTAGCAATGGGGGGGGTTGAAAGAAATAATCCCAATTTGCAAAACCTGTAATTGATATCCCCGCAGCGCTTCTTCAAAGTGAAGGCGACTTCCCAAGAAATTCCCCCCCACCTCCACCCCCATCCCCACCCCGGATAACCCACTCCAGATGAAGGCAATAAATCCACAGTCCCCTTGAAGCGCCAATATCCCCACGGAAACATCAAAAGGCGATTTTAAGATGGACTGTAAAGAAATAATTCCAATTTAGCGTACCTGCAATGCTTTTTCCTTTTTCCTGCTGTGGGCTCTTGCTAGCGAGGATTAAAAAATGGCGCCGTTCAGCTCTTTGTGGGGCGGGCCAACCGCCGAAGCTGTCCACGCCCACGGCCCGACCCCCGTTCATCTCAGGGGCGAATCAGCGCGAATCTGCGCTTCCACACAAGTGAGCAAGGACGTGATTGCGCGGCTCAGGGGGAAAAGAAACACTTTTTTTCCGGTTTTTAAAAAGCACGTGCAAACACAGTTGGAGACGTTTCTGAACGGATTGACATGTGGAACTTGGAAATTAAAGACGACTCAGCGCGCTTTAAGGTATGGAAGACCTCCGTCAGATATCGCGCTACACTGCGCTAAAACGTTTTATTACCCCCGTGTGGAAAGGGCCTAAGACTCCTAGATCCCTTTCACACATACAGTTTTCAAGCTAGGTATCACCTATCCTATATCTGTGCATTTCATTCTTTCTTCCTAAGTGTAGTACCCCACATTTCACTCTGTTAAAATTAATTTTGTTAGCTTTGGCCCTGTTCTCTAATCTGTCAAGTTCATTTTCAATTCTGATCCTGTCCTCTGGGATATTAGCTATCACTCCTAATTTGGTGTCATCTGCAGATTTGATGGGCATGACTTCTATTCCTTCATCCAAGTCACTGATAAAGAAGTTGCATAGTACTGGACCCTGGACAGAACGCTGTGGCACCCCACTAGTCACTTTTCTCCAGGATGAAGAGGTGCCACTGGTGAGTCCCCTTTCTGTTTGGCTAGTCAGCCAATTACAAATCCACCTAACAGTAGCTTTGTCTAACCCACATTTTCTACCTTGTTTGCAAGAAGGGGACTTTGTCGAAGTCCTTAATGAAATCAAGGTACACTATATCCACAGTATTCCCTTCATCCACCAAGGCTGTCACTCTATCAGGGAGAGGGAGAGGGAGAGGGAGAGAGATCAGCTTAGTCAGACATGACTTGTTTTTGAGAAACCCATGTTGATTTTTAGTGAGCACAACATTCCTCCCTAAAGTGCTTACAGACTTTCTGTTTAATGATCTACTCTAAGATCTTTCCTGGTATTGATACTAGGCAGTAATTGTTTGGGTCCTCTTTTTTCCCCTTTTTGAAGATGGGGACAAAATTTGCCCTCCTCCAGTCTTCTGAGACTTCTCCTGATCTCCAGGAACTCTCAAGGATTATTGCTAGTGGTTCTGAAATTACTTCTGCCAATTCTTTAATGCCCTTGGAGGTAGTTAATCTGGTCCTAGTGACTTGAATTCATTTAGAGTAGCCAGGTATTTCTGTACTACCTCTTTACCTATTCTGTTTTGCATTTGCCCTATTACATTATCTGTTCCATTTTCTCTGGGTTGAACACTGTTTCTCCTTTGGCAAAGAAGGTGTTGAATAGTTCTGCTTTTCCTGTCCCCTGTTACCACTTCTCCATCTTCTCCTTGCAATGATCCTACCATCTCCTTGTTTTTAATTTTGCTGCAGACATAACCAAAATACTCTTTTTATTGTTTTTAACCTCTCTAGTAAGCCTAAGCTTGTTCTGTGCTTCAGATTTTTCTGACTTTTTCCCTACATGTGCTGGTTATTTGTTTGAATTCCTCTTTGGTGATTTCCCCCTTTTTCCATTTCTTATATATAGCTTAGTTCATTTGAAAGTTCTTTAGACATCCATTCTGGGTTTCTTTATACACCTCCTACTTTTCCTTCTCAGTGGAATTGTTTGCTACTGTGCCTTCAAATATCTCACTTTTAAGAAACTCCCATCCATCATAAACTCCTTTCTCTTTTAGTGTGCCTGACCACAGGATAGCACCTAATATTTTCCTAAGTTTACTGAAATCAGCTTTCTTAAAATCTAGAATGCAAGTGTGACTATGCTTGGTTCCTTCCTTCCACTGTATAACAAACTCCAGGAGAACATGGTCACTCCCATCTAAGGATCCCACCACTTCCACTCCATTAACCAGGTCATTACTGTTGGTAATCAGGTCCAAAATAGCCAATTCCCTCGTTGCCTTTTCTACCTTCTGGACAATGAAATTGTCTCCAAGGCAAGTGAGGAATTTGTTGAACCTGGCAGAAGTTGGTTTCCAACAACTTCTGTTCAAGTTTTGAGAATCAAAAAAGGATTTTCAGTCTTTAACAATAAATGAGGACTGCAGTCCAACCCTTCCCCCAGAAAAACAAAAACTCTTTACAATCTCTGCCTTGAACAGAAGAATCAAAACTTCCTCCAGGTCTCTTTTTTACAGTTTTTCAAGCTTCCATTTTAATACTTGGAGAGATGTTTTCTAAGCAAAAGGAAAGTTTTGGTCACTGGCCAATGGATTCTGATAGATGTGGTCTTCATTTGTTTGTTCGTTCATTCATTAATTCATTTATATTTTCCACCTTCCTCTCAGCATGGGATTCAAGGCAGCTTACAACCATTTAGAAACACAGTACAACTAAAAAAGCAACAACAAAAAACACATCTATCATACAAAAGCTAAAACAAAATTAAAGCACACTTCTGTTTAAAAATCAAGTTTCCAATTTTCATAAATTTGCTCAATCGTGTATATACAAATTGAGCAAATACAAGAAGAAGAAAGAAGAGGGAAAATGTGGAAGTACCTTTAAGACCAACTGATTTTTATTTTTGCATATGCTATCATGGATATAAACCCACTTCTTTGGGTGCAGTGCAGATTGATAGTAAACACTCAGATATAAAACATATTTATACAGAAATGGGATGGAATGCAAAAGGATTCAGAAATATACAGATCATGATCCTTACTGTAAATTTTGAAAGGCCTGGATAAGGTGATACAGGTCTTTCAGATCTTTACAGTGGTCAGTGTTGGTATGTAAAAGCAATATATCTACTTACCAAAAGTCAGTTTCCCTGGCTTAAAAATTCTCTTTGAGAAAATTCTTTTTGTTATATGTGCAGTAGCAAGGACTCTTGTATTAGTATATGTAGGATGTCATGAATCCATTGTCCTTGTTCATGTCTTTACTAATGGACTAGAATTTGTGAATATAATTCAATTCAGCAATTTCACTTGTCAACTTCATTTGTAATTTTCTTGTTCAAAGATCACAACTTGTAAATCCCTTACTGTGTGTGCAGAAATGTTGAAATGTTCTGCAACTGGTTTTTGGGTATTGCCATTTCTAATGTCAGATTTGTATCCATTAATCCTCGTGCATAGAGGCTGTCCTGTTTGTCCAATGTAGAGTGTAGAGGGGCATACCTGGTATAGGATTGCATGTATCATTTGGAGGAAGAGCAAGTCAATTCATGTCTGATATTGTGACTGATGTTACTGGCCTCTGTAATATTGCTCCCAGAGTAGAAGTGGGAACAGATGTATAGGCTAGCTTCATGTTCAGAGAACAGGCTTAGCAGGTTTGAAATGCTTCTTTTAGAAACATAAAGGAACAGCTGCACACCTTGGCAATTGCAGTATCTTATAAGTGGTGATGTTACAGATTAGCATGGCTAAGCATCCTATTTGACAGCTAATTAGAACAATCCTTTTTTCCATACCAGCCAACTGTCTAACCTTGGAGCTGTGTCTGTTCACCCTTACCAGAGGTTCATTACAATAACATCCTCTCACTCATAGCACACTATTTTCTCACTTGATCCCATCATCCCCTTTATAACACAATCTAGCCCATTTCCAAGCATCAAAGCATTAAATCACATCATTATGGCATCATTACATAGCAGGAAGAGCAAAGCTGACCTGACAGTTGGCATCTGAGTTTGTGGCAGGATCTTGACAGCCTCTGTCCAAGTTATCTATCCTATTATAAGTGAGTAGCTATTTAATATTTGGAGGCTATCTGTAGGCCAATAAAGACTTGCCTCCTAGACCTCATGAGAAGGTTGTGTTATTCTCCAGAACTGGTTGTAGCTTACTGATGATGTCTTTGAATGGCCTCAGCTGGGAACTGTAGGTGATCACTAGGAGCATTCTATCACTTTGTGGTTTTGGTCTCTCATAGTACATGGTTCCTGGGTATTAATTTTGCCTTGCCAATTCATTCCTTCACCTCCTTAGGTGAGTATTGTAGTCTGACAAATACCTGTTGTAAATCCAAGAGTTTTGAGCCTCTGTCTCACGGATCTGAGCAGATGTTGTTTCATTGGCAGGCTTAGCTATGAACAATAGATTTAGTTGTGTGTTCTGGGTGGAAATTGAAGGCATGTAAATATTTGTAGTTATCACTGGGTTTTCGATAGAGCATGGTGCTTAGAAGTTCATTGTACAGTTGCACAGTAGTGCCAAGAAAGTGAATTTGTTGTGTGGATTGTTCCAGGCTCAGGTTGATTGCTTTCCATGTGGCCAAATTAAAAAGATGTTATCAAAAAAATAACAGACAGAGGAGAGAATTTTGGTTGCATATGCTGAGAAAGCATTGTTTCAGGTCAGTCATGAAGATGTTTGCATACTGTGGTGCCATATAGGTGCCCATGGCAGTTCCACTGGCTTGGTAATACATATTATTCTCAAAATTGAAGCAGTTATAAGTAGAGTTATGGCAGAGATTGGTAGCTAGGTTGGCTGTGGTCTCAGTCAGGACAGTATACTTGATGGCTTGTAGTCCATCCTAATGAGGGATGTTGGTCTATAGGGATTCCACATCCATAGCATCTAGGATGATGTTCTCTGGGAGGTTGTGGATGGATTGTGGTTTTCTCAGAAAACCAGTATAACCTTCATATAACTTGGTTTGTTGATGGTGCTTGGCCGAAGAACTGAGTCCATATATACAAATATCCCAACAATCAGGGTTCTAACGCTTGAGAAAATAGGTCTTCCCGGATTACCTCATTTATGTATTGTGGGTGGTAGATAGAAAATGCTTGGTTTGAGCTCCTGGGGTGTATCCATTTGAATTCAGTTCTGCACATCAGTGAAGAATTCTGAGTAATTTGTGTAGGTGATTCAGATATTAATCTGTGGAATCTTTGGAGAGGATTCTGTAAAATGTGGTGTTGGACAGTTTCTCTCCACCTCCTGTATGTAGTCTGACTTGTTCATGAAGACAACTAATAAATTAACTGTAGTGTGACAGCATAACAGTTTTTGGTATGAGCTCTGCATCTAATGGAAATTCAATGCGTATGAACAACTTATATGTTAAACTAGACAAGGGGTCGTAGAGGGACTGGGTACCATGCACACACCACTGTGTGCTTAGTTCTGTCTTGATTCTGTTAAGCCAGAAAATTTGATAATATCTACTAACTCCTTGAGAAAGATCAAGAAGAGTGGTTTGAAATAGACCAGCTTCTTTTAAAATATGACTTAACACTGAAGTGAAATAAGGATACATTTTTATTTGGGGAAACAGGAGTCTGATTTACCCAGACTTTGGCAAAGTATTTTTATTTTTATTATTATTATCGTGGTCATACAGGCTGAGGGAGAGTCATAATCCACAAAACCTAACTTCTCAAAGCTCAGGACTTAATATAATTTTATTTCAATAAGATTAAGCCCAGTGGTTTCCAGACACTATGGTGAATGAAAAACATTCTTAAATACATTTGTGCTCTCCCCCTGTTTTTTTTCCTGATGAATAAACATATTTTGGCAAAAACAGAATGAATACAAAAACAAACGAGCAGCAGGGAACTGTTTTGCATTGTAAATTGGCTCTGCAGAGAGAAAGCTGAAAGATCTCCAGACTGGAACCAATGAATGACAGCTAAGGATTTTAGCTCCACTATTGCCTGCATAGGTCATTCACAACATCTTTGGGCCCCAGATGCAAGTGTCTGAAGTACCAGAGGTGTGATTGGCCATACAGAATGAAGCATTAATTTTCAGCTCTTATGAGCAACGTTGCCATTGCAAATTAGTAGACTTCATTATTGTCCATGAACATCTTAATAATCAAAGGGAAACATAACTCTGTCCAAGAATGAAGTTCATTTATTTGTAGTCAAAATCCACAGCTGCAAGAGAGGAGGTAGAGTCAGAAAATCATAATGGAGTCTCTTTCTTTTTTCAGATTGTTGAGAAAGTAGTAAAATGAATCAGATATACAGAGCCTAATAAAGAAGAAATTAAGGACTCACATGTTCTGGTATAGCTCCCTCTCTCCCTCCTTCACTGATATTTTCAGCTCTGGTGCAGGTATTCACAGATGAGTAGCTAAAATCAAGTGTCAGTCATTTCTCTGTAAGAAGGCTCATAGATTACCCTGAATAGCAGACCAAACCATAAGTGAGAAGGAGCACAAAGATGGTTATTCAGACAACTGAGGATAAAACAAATTATAATAGCACATTGTGAATCTTTCTTTCTTTTGTTTATTTATTTGGATTTGGGGTTATTTTGCTTAAATTGCAATAATGTTGCTCAGGTTTACTTTCCCCACTAAGTTTTTAACCTTCATAATGAAATTATTTTGTTTTATAGACAGAATCTTTTCATTGCCTCTATTATTGAGTTTTCCGCACCCAAGAAAACACTATGAAATTCATGAAGTTGCTATAAGTTGATAGGTGGCTTAAAAGGCATGTGTGTGTGTGTGTGTGTGTGTGCGCGTGCGCGCGCGCACACACACACACACACACAGATGCTTGACTTGCCTCAGGCTGTCGCAAAACACAAATGAGATCCTGACCTTTCTTTCTGGCTCTGGTTTTGTGTTTTGCACTCACTACCTGGCCACACCTTTGCTCCTTCCTAGGGGAGCACTTGTGCCAGCTGAGCAACAAAATGAAGCACTGTTTGACTACCATAATGGATTCCACAGATGTAATGCTCTTTATCTCCACAGAGACTAAACTTCTTCTGGTGTGGCTGTGATGAACCCTTAGGGGAGGGGATTAGCAACGAGTACACTAGCAACACTGGGGATTTAAATTGACTGGCTGGTGCAAATGGAACTCAAGCTGGCCAGAAGGAGGGGCTAGATGGGGGAATAAGTAACTGAAATTTAACTGAAACAGAATTGAGTTTCTGAACAGAGAGTTTTGGAGTTGAGAGAGAATGAGGGATCCATCTGACAGAAGAGAGAGAGAGAGAAAAGAAAGTGTTTATTTAAATTTACAAGTGCTGTGCTATTTGCTAATCTCTTGTCAGTGTGTTAAATAAAGAATTGTTTATATTGTTGTAAAGAGCATCTCAATTGAGTGTCTTTGCTCTGAACTGGGTTATACACGCTACCACCAGTGACACAGTCATTGGATAAATAAATCCATGCTTTGCCTGATATCTGAAAGGGTATGGATTTAGGGAAAGCAGTAGAGGGAGATAAACTGGGAGAGGAAGCCAGTGTAGGACATAAAGTTTAGAAGGGTGCTGCATTCTCTAAGAAGGAAGAATTTATAGCAGACCTTGAGTGTCATAGCCCTGGCTTGGTCCAGAGATCTCCCCGGCTCTGCTTTTGATAGTGACCACAATGAGGAAGGCATTCCCCGCAACAATTCTATGCTTCAAAATATTTCCAAGTCCTATCTATCTTCCTGCTGCTCACTTATAAATGGTACTGGTGCCACCAACCAAATGATGCTTATTAACAAGACAATGAATGTTGCCTTACCTAGGAGATCTAAATTTTAGTTCTTCTTGAAGAACCAACAAAAGACACACTGTTTCAAAAATGTTTGCAGAGACTTTTCTTTAAAGTGAAAGGTTACTGTAGAGGACTGTTATCTTCAGAGGAAAAGCACTGGTTGGACAA
Organism: Iguana delicatissima; assembly: GCA_948472985.1. Lineage (NCBI taxonomy): Eukaryota > Metazoa > Chordata > Lepidosauria > Squamata > Iguanidae > Iguana > Iguana delicatissima. Next base: position 10,029 of record CAOKZL010004753.1, on the reverse strand, counting down.
AAGAGTTATGCATGGCCACATATCATATAGAATTCAGCCTTGCGGTAATAAACCTTAGGGCAATATCACTTCAGACTGGAGCTGGTGTTTCTATGACTGACTATTACTTCATAATCTATCCCTTATGTAGCTTCAGGAAAATAGTTATCTCCCTTCTTAGCAATTGTTGTTGTATTTCCCTTAAAGTCAATTCCAAATTATGGCAGTTCTTAAGGTGACCCTGTCATGGAATTTACTTGGCAAGATTTGTTCAGAGAGGGTTTGCCATTGCTCTCCTCTGAGGCTGAGCAAATGCGACTTACCCATGTTCTTCTACTGAGTTTACATGGCTGAGTAGGGATTAGAACCCTGGTCTCCTGGACTCCTAGTACAACACCTCAAACTCTACACCAGGCTGACTCTCATTTGAGATACAGATTATATTTCTCTGAAGGTCCTAGCTCTGTTCTGCAAGAAGATTGAGAAAGCTGGAGCAGAAATTAGAATACTTCACCAAATCAACAGGATAAATTGGGATTATGTTAGGAGCCTGAGTTTAAGGTCACTTTCACGTTGCACAATTGTAGCACTTTGATATCAGTTTAACTGCCATGACTGCATCCTATGGAAGTCTCAGATTTGTAGTTCAGTGAAGCCCTAGAGTTGTCCAGCAGAGAATTCTAAATGCCTCACGGTATTCAAAATAGCAATAAGGGAGAGTTGAAATCTATGGCATTCAGGGTTGTCAGTCAAGAAGAAGCTTTTAACAAGACCATGTTCTGCCTAAATACAAATGAAAGTATTGATTTCAGTTACCCAAGCCATGTATTTCTGTGTAAAATTAATATACTGACCACATTCATAAATTGCACGATGCACACATCTCTGTCTTTATGAAGGGTCCACACCTCAAACACATGTGCTTTTTTGGTATTTCTTTCAGACTATATAAAAGGAAAAACTTTCCAACCCTCAATAGGGATGTGGCTTATAATAAAGGAAACCTGGCAGCCCTGTAAGAGACAAACTTTCTGGCTCTCAAATAAAGGACTTACCTTATAATAAGAGATTCCAAGCACTATACCTCATAAATCCACAAATCCCAAGATTCTGTAAGCTGTAGCCATGGCAGTTAAAGTGGCGCCAAAGTGCTGTAATTGTGCAGTGTGAAAGAAAATGATTTTTTTTAAAAAAAATGGACAAACCATTTATTTTAAATGAACTACTAGAGACTTGTCCCAGAAGAAAAGATTAACATAAGAAAAAAAATGGGGGGGAGGTTTAAAATAAATTTCAGTCTTCTGAGAAGGATGACAAAGTAAAGGAGGATCAGATGGATCCTCAATGGAAAACTGCAAAGAAATGGAGGCAGAATTCCCAGGCGTAGCAAGGCTTTACTGTAACCAGGCTGTACACCTCTATTTCATGACAACTGGCAAAAATTTTAATTAGCAGGAAATATAAATTATATAAAAAAATAAATTATATCTTGCTATGTCTGAAGCTTGCTGGCAAAGAGGAACTGGCTGCACACATGCATTTCAAAACAAGGTCAAAATAGGACCTCAAAACTAGGTCAGAGATGTCCCTCAATGACTTGACCTTTAGAAACAATAGCACCCAAAAGTGATTCCAGAAAATGACTGATTGTCGCTGACTTTCCCCTTTGTTTATCAAAACTATCCTTTTGTCCCCTCATATGTTCCACCATTAAGGAACTAGCACTAGATCCACCAGCCCTTTGTCACCTACCGCTAAGGCATTAGCTCATTCTGGATCCAACTATCCACTCTGCAAATTCTATTGTCTACTCTGCCAGAGAGCTATTAACAGCTTCTCCCCGCTGGGGAAGAAAAAGAGTATTTAAACCCTGGCTCTGTACCAGATAACCCGTAGTATTTCTCCCTGCTGGCTGCCACTCTGCCACTCTGATTTTCAATCGTACTATCCTTGGACTCCTAGTCTAGGCCACATCACTTTGTTTCTTCTCCGCTGAATTGCTAAATATCACTCATCTCTCCCTAAACTCTCACTATCCAAATCTCTTCCTCTTTTCCTTCAGTTACCCTTGTGTGATTGCAAGACTGCTTAGATATTCCCCACGGAGGCATTGGCATCACGGTTGGACCCCCTAACTCACCCACAATTTGAGGTAATATTACTAATCAGGGTTGCGGGCATGATGTCGCAGAAGCAGCTTGCCAGACCAGGGATCTTCTCATACCACACAGTTATAGCACTATGATTCCATTTTACATGTTATGGTTTCATCCTGTGGAATGCTGAGATGTGCAATTTGGGGAGACACTAGTCCTCTCTGGCTGAAGATTCTAAATATCTCTCTTTGAAAACTGCCAGTGCCAGGATTCAAAAGGAAAGAACCATGATATTTGAAAGTGAAATCACAGGAGTAGACTGGACAGGTAGATTGCCTCTTGGATCACTCACTCTCAAGGAGTGGGGAGATGAGTTGAAAAGAAAGGGCACACTGCCTGCTTTAAGGAAGGAAGGAGAAAGTGGTGATAGCATAGGATCTAGCAAGACCTCCATCCTCTATGAAATCCACATACAGATAAAGAGTTTGCAAAGAGAAATATTAGATTCAGTGATCCAAGGCCAATTATAATCTCACTATACAAAAACCAGGGTGGGATCTCCAAGCATGAAAGGACAGGCTCTTTTGCTTGTTCTGAGCAGAAAATACCACATGCTGGATTGCTTTGCCTTGGTACTGGTTGTCTCCTTGGTGCCAGACTTCTGGCTTCTTCTGAAGTAGAAAACAAGCAAACAAACTATAGAATAAATGCTAAGCTTTTTTCCTACTGCAGAAAAACTCAGAAGGGTCGTTCCAAAGAGATTCTTCCAGCTTCTGTGTGTGTATGTGAATATGTGCCTTCAAATTGTCTGTCTATGTAGGGCAACTCCATGAATTTTCATAGGGTTTTCTTAGGCAAGATATACTCAGAGGTGATTTTGCCAGTTCCTTTCTCTGAAATATAGCCTACAGCACCTGACATTCATCAACTGTCTCCCATCTAAGTATTAACCAGGGCTAACCCTGCTTAGCTTCCAAGATAGTCAGGATTTGGTGCCTTTAGGGTATTTAGGTATAATTAAATTTATAATTTAACATGTAACTTTGTGCAACTACGTAGCTGACTGTGTAAAGTACTAGAGACTGCCAAACTATTAACTAGAAATACACTGCCACCGTCCCTGAGATTTGGTGGCTCTGTGGACCAAACCAGAATTGACCAAATGAACATAATAATGAAAAGCTGGTGACAAAAAGCTGTGTGTTCAAGTAGCCAGTAAATCTTGCAGCCATGGTGCAAAATGAGTGTTAGATGCAATTGCCAAAGCCTGCTGCAACACTTTTTTGATTCAAAACAGCAAGACAGATTTTTCTGTGTATATCCTTCTTAGTCACAAATGAAGCTGTCAGATAGTTGATCCCAATAATTTACTATTACTGAAAAGTTATAAAGAATTAAAAGTAACAATAGTCTACTTATTTTAAGAAATAAACTTGTTCCTGATTAAAATCAAATGAATTAAAAAAAAACCCTCTTATTTTCCTACTGCACAAAATGCATCCAGCTGCACATTAGAATAATATCTGTTGCAGTGTTTCAGTACCAGCAAAAAGGTCATACAAATGCTTAGACTCAGCTGTCAAATAATGAGGAGGTTTTAGGATTGGGTGAGGGATGAATTTTGGTTTTTTGTTGCTTTTTGTACATTCAATTGTTCAAAATCTCAAGGCACAGAGGGCCAAAAGGCTCTCTGATCTGTACCAACAGCATGTGGTGCTTGGTTTCAAAAGCACATTCTGCCCTGAGTTTGCAGCTCTGCTAGCTAGCAGTTACAAACAACATGGAGAGACCAAGTCAGTTTGTAATTACTTAGAAAGCAATGCCATAATCACTAAAAGCCAGCATGGATTTCTCAAAAATAAGTCATGTCAGACTAACCTTATCTCTTTTTATGATAGGGTTACAAGCTTGATAGGTGAAGAGAATGCTGTAGAGGTAGCATATCTTGACCTCAATAAAGCCTTTGACAAAGTTCCCCAAGAAATTCTTGCAAAGAAACTAGTAAAATGCAGGCTGAACAGGGCTACTGTTAGGTGGATTTGGAATTGGTTGACCGACCGAACCCAAAGGGTGATCATGAATGGCTGCTTTTCATTCCGGAAAGAAGTGACTAGTGGGGTGCCACAGGTTCTGTCCTGGGCCCAGTGCTATTCAACATCTTCATCAACAACTTGGATGAAGGAGTGGAGGGCATGCTGATCAAATTTGCAGATGATACCAAATTGGGAGGGGTTGCTAATACACCAGAGAATAGGATCAAAATTCAAAATGACCTTGACAGATTGGAGAGCTGGGCCAAAGCTAACAAAATGAATTTCAACAAAGACAAATGTAAGGTCCTACACTTAGACAGAAAAAATTGAATGCACAAATACAGATGGGGGATGTGTGGCTGGATAGCAGAATGTGTGAAAGGGACCTAGGAGTTTTGGTAGATCACAAGCTGAACATGAGTCAGCCAAAAAAGCCAACACAATTCTTGGTTGCATCAATAGGAGTATGGTGTCTAGATCAAGGGAGGTAATGGTACCACTCTATTCTGCATTGGTTAGGCCTCATTTGGAATACTGTGTCCAGTTCTGGGCACCTCAACTCAAGAAGGATATCGACAATGTAAGTACAGCCAGCAGCTCTCTCCCAGGGTCTACAATTTATTAATTTATCACATCAAATTGATATCTCCACATGGCTAATATTAGAAATCATTCCATGTGTCTGACAGGGTCACTGAAAGTGCACGCAGGCAGGAAGTTAAAACTTTGGTCAAGCCAAAGGTGACTCAGACTAAATCTGTCACGTGGGCCAGGGATTCCTGGAAGACATTCTGGCCATCAAACAGACAAAAGGGCCCTTTTGCACTGATATGGCAACTCAATAGAATCACAATCAGCCTGCTGAATGTAGGCAATTTCACTCTACCTGGGCCTTTTGTCTCATTTGGGCAGTATCATTCACAAGGACTGAGAAAACATTCAGCCGGAGATGTTGGTCATTGAAGGTCTTTGATCTAGCCTCCTATACTATTGTTCTCCCAGGGAGAGAACTAGCCCTCCAGGTATATTTTTTCTATAAAAAACCCATGTTTTTATCTGTTCGTGGGTTCATTCACATTTTCCTCCTGAATCCCTGTCAGTTTGTCTTGCCTCACCCCCCCTCCCCCCATTTTGAGTTTCATCGCTTTGAATCTCCAGTTTTTCAACATTGGCTCCCTTGGGCATTAAATCAAGGTAAAGTATTGCCTCTGAACACCCCAAACAAAATCCCTATCAATTTTCCTTACTTTCTTTTTCTTTAGCTCTTGAATGAATGTGTGAGGGTGTTTGTTGTTGTTTGCTTTAATTACTGAGGGTTTAATAAAATCTTTAAACTGAACAACCTGCCTAGTTCTTGGCGTGGTCTGACTCTGTAAAATCTGGGTTACAAGGTCCTGCAAAGTTACCCTGCCTCTCGTATAGCTAAAACAGTGCTCTGAGCTGATTTTCCCCACAATTTTGACAGATTTTGGGAATCCCTTAAGGGAGCCCCCTAGCAAGCAGGGTAACAACAAGCTGGAACATGTCAAGAGGAGGGCGACCAAAATGGTGAAGGTTCTGGAAGCGATGACCTATGAAGAATGGCTTAGGGAGTTGGATATGTTTAGTCTGCAGAAGAGAAGGTTAAGAGGGGACATGATAGCCATGTTTAAATATCTGAAGGGATGTCAGGGAGTGGGCTTGTTTTCTGCTGCTCCAGAGACTAGGACAAGGAGCAATGGATTCAAGCTGCAGGAAAGGAGATTCTATTTGAACCTCAGGAAGAACTTCCTGACTGTCAGAGCTGTCCAACAGTGGAATACGCTGCCTCAGATTGTGGTACGGCCTCCTTCTTTTGGAGGTTTTTAAGCAGCGGCTGGATGGCCATCTGTTGGGAATGCTTTGATGTGTGTTCCTGCATAGCAGAGGTTTGGACTGGATGGCCCCGTGGTCTCTTCCAATTCTATGATTCTATGATTCTATGAAAACAGAAGCATAGGGACAAGAAATGAGGTGTACATATTCATTATGGTAGCAGCTGAATGTCCTTGATTTTCTGTATGTAGGAGGTCTTCCTTCACTAACCTTGCACAGAAATAGGAATAAGGCCTACTCTAGCTCTTCTACTTTGGCCTTTCCCAACCTGACACCATCCAGATATTTGTGACAACAATTAGCCTCACCTTTGGCCATCAGCTCTTTTACCAAGACCTGATAAGCATTTTAATGCAAAACATGGAAAACATATTCTGAGGTATTCTGATCCATGGCATTTTTCCCCCGATCAAGTCTATGACTTTAAAAAATGTATATTTGGTACACCATCTGAATTTAAGCTTCAGCTTTGCTGGTTAGATGACTGTCATGTTACCCCACGATCCTACTCTATATTGGCTCAGAAGCAAACTTTTCTGTCTACAGATACAGGGACAATGATTAACTATATATCCTAGAAAATACTGTGTGTTAACAAACCTTACTTCTTCACTGTCTGCAGTCTCACCTTGGAATCAGCCTGGTTATTGACCCAATGGCTACTTCATCTGGCCAGATTTTTTGACTTTCCAGTTTCTTCTCCCATTTCTTACTTTTGTACCATCCACTGAGAGTGATAGAAAGTTATGGGGATTTTGAAAGTTTGTCACTTTTGTGGCATTTCAGTGGTTCTAGTAATTCATATGTGAGGGAGGGTAGTAGTTTGATGCCCCTATGAGAAAGGCCAGAGTGGCTTACATCTGGGGCAGAGTACCAGAAGGTTTGATTGCTGGGCGTAGAAGTTATGGCTTCCAGGAAGGGTAGTGGTGTGTCTAAGGGCAAGGCCCCAGCTAAGAAGCACCTGTCAAAGCAGCCCCCTCCCAGTGTCCTCTGCATATCTGATGATAAGGAGCAGGAGGAGGGGAAGGTAGCTATTCTTGCTAAATCGAAGGGTCACATCACACCCATTCAGTTCCCCAAAAACCTTGTGATAGGTTCACCATGAGCCGGAAATGAGTTCAAGGCACACAACCAACAACAACAACAACAACAGTACTGCTTTCTTCCTGCATCTCAAAGAATGGAAAAAGTGCTTCTTTTCCCCTCTTGTAGTGATATTGATGGCTGGAATTTTCTCATGAACTATGTAAGTCTTTCTACAAGACAACACAGCAGTGTCATTATAGGAATATGAGAAAGGAACACAGTAAAGGGAGATATTTATATTTTAAGTGAACTGCTTTGATTAACCTCATTATTTATATCAGCAGCTTCTGATGAAAGTGTACGCCTTTGATTCAAATATGCGCAATTAATGTATTACTCTACTGGCAAATTTCTGGAGGAGCAAAGTGACTGTTGATCTGATTCAAACTAAATCATAAAAGATGAGAAATCATATTCAGAAGAGTCATAAACCACTATGAATGTTTAATCAGCCCACCAGGCTAACTGACAGATAATACTCCAATCACAGTTCATACCCTGAGCTTCATCAATACCCCTTTTATCATTTCTAATCTTCTAATATGCATCTTAATAAATCCTGAACATGAAATGGAATCTTTTTTCTAAAACAAAAACAAACAAACCCCAAACCCCTATGCTAAACAGGCTGTAGGAAGTGTTGAGAAATGACTTAGTATATTGTTGTAAATTCCACTGCAATTGATTGAACAGATTTGTTTGAGTAGATGCTGCATATTTTGGTGAGATTCTTTGATTAGCTATATTGCTTGCATATGGACATGCATACTAATATATTCTCTAGATTAGAGGTCTTCCACCAGATGTGACTGAGCTTCTGTTCCCAACATTCCTTAGCACAAGGAATACTAGGAAGAACTGACAAGAACTGTACTGTATGAACATCTGACTGGCTACGTGATTCCCATCCCTGTTCTCCTCTTGTCTACAGAACCACAGCCAAAACTGCCCAGGTGTCTCCTGTAGATATTTAGTGTTTATATTAAGCAGAGTGCAGCACAGCTACTACAACACAAGCTATCTAAATAAATATATTGAAGTGAAAGGGATAGGAGACATCATATTATTTGACAATACAAATAGAAAGAGAGGAAGATGAAAGCTATTTCTTAAGTCAAGAATAAAAGATTCATGTGCTCTCAGAACACCTAGGACTCAAGGAGGCCAACCTAGTGATCACACCTATGGAAACAGTCTACCTCAAGACAGATGAACAGATTGAGCTTCTACCAAATAATAACCAATACAGAAGTGCTATAGGAAAGCTGATACCCCAGCCCCCCACAAGACCAGATATTGTCTCAGCAGCTGGAATTTTTTTTTTTAAAAAAAAAACTCACTAGGTAAAATGGATTGAAATGTAGTGGAAAGTATGCGCTGATACCTAAAGAGTACTGTACATTTAAAGTTAAAGATACAAGAACCAACAGTTTCATGCTACAGATTCAGATGAGGATGCTATAGATTACCAATCTGTCAGTTCTATGTAGCAGTTAGCTCAACAAGCAAGAAATAAGATGCTGTAGCACTCTTACTGAAGCAGACTATGCATCAGCTGCTAAAGCATACAAGGAACTTATGTGGCTTTGCCAATTACTACAGGAATTTGGAATAATTGAACCAAAGTCTCTACAGAGCTTCTAGAAGACAATCAAGGCTGCATAAAACTCTCCTAGATTTGAAGCATCAATTCATACAGCTAGTTCTTTGGAGTTTTGTTGGGATCTTTATCAATAGAATTGTCTCTTTTTATTTCTGGGATTAATGCAATGAAGCAACTCAAAGATCTAATGGTGAGATTTAAAAAGGAGACTGAACAGTTGCTGTTACATAAGAAAGGAGCATCTGCTTCTCAGAGTAGTGCCTCACACACTGGCTCAAATTGCATGGCTGGGTGACAACAAAGGAATAGGAAATCTGCATGTGAACCGTCTAAAAGCCAATTGAAAAAGAGGGATTGACTTGAATGCTATACCTGTGGCCAGAAAGGACATTTTCAAAGATACTGCTTATAGGCAGTAAGAAATCAAAAATTCAGCCAATGGTAGCTGTCCCTTTAAATAAAGACAGTTTAGAAACCCCCCAGATGAGAAACAGAAGGGAAATGATTCAAACCATATTAGGTCAAAGGGTCTTCACAATCATAAAAACTTTATAGCAGTCCAGAATGAGCGTAATACTGACACCTTCATTATTGACTCAAGAGCAATCAAACATATGACTTCAAGACCAGGCTTCTTCAATAATCTGAATTCAGATGAAGCTGGAAACATGTGTATGGTCAATGCAACCACCACAGCTATAAAAGGCCAAGGAGATAGTGTCTTACATTGTAACTCAGAGTGTGTCAATAATCCAGTTAAAACAACAGATCTCTTATACATTCTGGACTTCAATGGAAATATTCTAAGTGTTTCTGTTTTAACTGACAATGAGTGTGATGTTCATTTCAGTAGCAACTAGTGGACACTAATCCAAGATGGAAAATTATATAGCACAACATTTAAGAAAGAAGGTATCTTTGGCCCTTTCCACAAGGGGTAAAAAAAACGGCTTAGGGCGACCTCATCCGAGGTCGTCCACACCGTGGAGCACGCTAGAGCGGTTTGAATAGTGGAGGTTCCACACCTCAAACCGCGCTAGCGTGGCCGCAAGGGGTAGCGTGGCGCGTTTTTAAAAACCACATTTTATGTGGTTTTTACGAAACGCGAGCGCACTAACCCGTTGCAGCGCCCCGTGTGAAGCTGCAGGGACGCGCTAGCGCGTCCCTGCAGAGCTGCCCGGGGGCGGGCTTCCGGCTGGCGCGCTGCCCTGATTGGCGGAGCGCCGCCAGAAGTCGCCGGCCACCATTTTGGGCGCCGCCGAATGCCGCCAAAACTCGCCAGCGTGTGGAGCGGCGAACGCGCGCTCCCCGCAGGGATGGAGCAACCCGTTTTCAGGTAAGATCCGTCCCTGCGTGCACTGCCCCGTCCCCCCGTCCC
>CAOKZL010004752.1:0-18285 GCA_948472985.1 Iguana delicatissima | reverse complement strand
TGGGGGCACCCCGGATATTTGTTATCACCAAAGACCCAATGTCAGAATTGAGCCCTTTGGAAGATGACTTATTCACCTTGTTGTGAAGAGTACAGCCCCCTTTTCAGTCAGCCAGGTCAGTTAAAACTGACTGACCAAATGCAATTTTCAGGTTCAGTCCCGGGCCCCCCCGTTCCCTTGTTTTCATGCATAGTGACCTTTAGGCTTAACTTAAAAAGAGTGTCATTGTCCATCACCCCTGTTAATATGTCTCTGGAAATAGCAGGCTGGAAGGCTTCCCTTTATGGGGAATTTTTTGGATTTTTATCCAATTTTATTTGTTTTCAGGAGACTGGCTCCAAGCTGGAACAAATTATTGCCCGGTAAAAACCTGGTATAACCTACAGAAAATTAAAAAAAAAGGTAGAGCCTCTGAGGACTATTAATTGCAGTCAAAGAAGTTTAGGCTGGAAGGGAAAAGTGTCCTTTTCTTTTTACGAGATGCTTAATAGTCAAGTTGAGTTCAGACAACATATCGGGGTAACATTATATCCCTCCAGAAAAATCCCCATATTATTCTAAGGAAGTGTGGGCTCTCCTGGACAACTGTGGATGATTTAAAAGAAGGATTTCTATTTTTAAAAATTTTTTGTGGGAGACTTTAATGCCCGATATACATCATCTCAAAAATTTCAGTTTTTTGGGAGGCTTCAGGAGGAATTACAAGATGTGTTTTGTTGGCTTTCTAGTGAAAAAAAATTTCAAATCAAGCTGGGCAAAAATTTCTAGGGCTTTTGTTATTATCTCCAGATCCTTGGCCCTAGTAAAGGGCACCTTATCCATTTACCTTTTTTACCCAAAGGCTGGGAGCCCCTTGATTATATATGTTCAAAACAAAAGAGCATCTTTTCTCATTGAAAATATCGAAATAGCTTTCACCAAACCATTTTACTTGGATGGCCCCAATTATTTAAGAAAATCAACACAGGAGACACAGGTGAGTCAGTGCCTTGACATGTGCAAGAAAACACTTAAGCCCGCAAGTGGGTGTGAAGAAACTTAAACTTTTCTATAAGTTAGAATGGGTGGGGCTTTTGGGAAAAACTGCTGCCCAAAAGGAAATATACCCATGTCCTGCTGCATATCATGCCATTTGCCTAGATCAAACCTTTATATTATCTCAATTAACATTTAAAAAGGGTGCAGGGGAAAAAAAAAGATTTTCCCTTTGGGTTTTATGTGTATTAGGACATTTTTAGAAACAAATAAGAAAGGTCAAAATCCCCAAACAGAGTGCATATTTTTCTATGCTTATTCCGGGGAGAAAAATAAAAAACTATTACAGTAAAAAAAAACTTTGTGCCAGGTTTGGCAATTTTGAAGAAACGGGCCTTAATAAACTCAGGCCCCCAGTTCTGGATTATAACTAGAAAATTTGGGAATTCGTTAGATCTTGGGACCCCCATTTCTCTTCAACCTGGGAGCCTTTTACCCCCTTTGGGGCCCTTAACAACAAATAGCTATTGAAAGGATGAAGAGGCTTTTGGGAACATAAATGGCTTCCCAGGGGTTACCAGGCAGGAAGTCAAAGCCCCCATTCAGCTTTGAAGAACAGTAAAGCCCCAGGAGAGGATTTCATGCCACCGGAATTGTTTAAGAGCAATATAGATTTGGTGAACTACCCTTCTGGCTGGCCTATTCACTCATATAAATGATAATCACATATGCCCAATGAATTGGAGCTTTGGCAGAGCTATTTCTTTTTCTCAGCTAAAGGGGGATTCAAAGGGACCCTAAAATTTATAGGTCCATCAGTTTAAATACATATTTGCAGCCGAAATCTATGCCTAAGTCACTTGCAGAAACTAAATACCATTGGGCTGAACAAAGTCTTTATACTCAGTGGAAGAACAGCAGGTTTTAGACAGGGAAGGAGCACCATTCATAATTGCTTCACTTCTCCTGCACTTGATTTCAAAATATACAGCTAGGGGCTGGAGGCAACTTTATACTGCGTTTATGGATCTAAGTGCAGCCTTTGATCTACTTACAGGACACCTCCTTTGGAAAAAAATTATGAAGACAAATATTCATAGGCCAACTTCTTCACCTAATAATGGCTTTCACAGGGATACAAGTTTACAGATTAGTATTAGGTGTAAACCAAGCCTTAACAAAAGAAAATCCCACATTCAGAGGCGTGCTAGGCTGCATCTCTAAGTTTCATCTCTCTTTTTAATTTTTTCATATCAATGATGGTAGTTTGATGATGTACAATTCTGTTTCATATGGCCGGATATACCAGTTAATGTGCTCCTGTATGCAGATGATATGATTCTACTTTCTACAACTCTGGGTAGGCCTGCACAGGAACAGTCCAGAAAACTCAGTATTTACTGTCACAAAATGATCTGGTAATTTATAACAGCAAATCTAAAATTTAATTTTTGGCAAAGACTGTCATAAATGGTTTACCGATTGAAAGAAATAGAACAGGCAAGAGCCTATAATTATTTGGGTATCAGCCTCAGGTTCCTGATCTTTGATAAAGAGGAATGTATTAGCTTCAGCCAGCGTCCATACATTGAATAAATTATTTTAATTATATATTGGTTCACCTCCCAATTATAAAGTGTACAAATCCAAGGTATTGCCGTGTTAACCTTTGCAGTATAAATTTGCATTTTGGCTTCAATCAAGAATATTGAGAGAATCCAGAACAAATTTTTAAGATTGATAGTGGGAGTGCGAAAAAACTTCCCCAGCAGCTGAGAGCTGAATTTGGGTATGGCAGCCATTTCAGATTCTTAATGTTGCCTAGGTTATTTAATTTCTGGATTAAACTATCCCAAATGAATGATGAGACATTGCCCAAGATCTGTTTTAATGAACAAGCACTTAAAGAACGTAAGACTTCTTGGCCTCCAGTTTTTCAAAAATGCTTTCAAAGCAGGGTTGGAGCATTGGCTGTCAGTTTGTGCAAGTCCAATTCCAGAAGCATGTTTAAACAAAGAGTGATGGACATTAGAATGCAATGAGATTCAGCCTGCGCTGTCCTCTGTAGATCCATGAAATGGTTAGAAGGCCAAAATCTCTTTTTCAGGAAAGAAAATATTTGTCCTTTGCAATGGAAAGGACTTGCGCATCACAGCTCCGATTTTGAGCAAATGGAAAAATGCAGGATGTTGCAAGGTTGTTATCAGGGCATTCCTGTGCCATAGAATTTCTTGATATGTGGGGCATCTGCCATTGAAGATCTTGTCCTACTATTCACTGCACTGTCAGGACTTACGTTAATATTAGAGACCATGACTTAATCCATTTCTAGTTAGTTGCAGGGGAGTGGGACGACCAGCTCCAGCCACTTTCCTTTTGAAAGGGGTTAAACTCCTTTGCTTATATTAAGACAGTGGCCCTCGGATTATGCAGCTAAATTGAGGAAGAAAGTACTACATAATTCTATTCTTTGCCGGCTCTTGGGTAATCTCTTTTCAATCACTTTTAACTTCACTTTGAGGGTGTTTGCCATCTTCAGAGGGGTTCTTCTACTCGTTTAATTTGAAAATCGCTGATTTTATCTGTATATATTGTTTTGTATCCTATATTTTATATTCATGTTACTTGCCTATGTGTTTGAACTGCTGCTGCTCCTGCTGCTTTTGTTCTTTTTCCATGTTTCAGGTTCTGTTCCTTGATTTTATTGTTTGATATAGTCTGTAGACTGATTCAATAAAGATTTTTGGATACTTTTGAAATCTCAAAAAAAACAAACAAAAATCAGAATTGAAAAGAGGAAGATAAAATCTAGAGAGGGAACGTCCTCAGGACTGATTTTGTTCAGGGAATGGGGGAACCTATGGTGTCTGTGAGAAAGAGATTGAAACAGCATCTGGTACACAGAGCTGGAGGCTGCTAAAATTCAAAGACCATCTCCTCAAGGAAAGCCCTCCTTAAATTCCCAGCACTCTCCCATTTCCCTGCCTTTTCCCACAAGGGTGTTTATTCCTTTTGTTTATTTTCAAGCTGCAACTTGGTTTTTTCATCAATTTAACACAAACAATTTAATTCTACAATCAAAATAATATACATTCAACAAACAACCAGAAAGAAGAGAGTAAAAAAGAAATGAAAAAGGAGAGAAGAAGAAAAAAAGGAGAACAGTAGAAATAGAAAGAACACATAACTAATACACAGCAGGACTCTGACACCCCTATCCTACTGTAATGAAAAGTTAAAAAAAAATTCTACCATTACATATCCAACTAAATAATCACCTAAAATTGGCTTATCTTTTAGACCCACATTAATTTGGTCATTTGGGCTAACTCAGCAAGCTTAACAATCCATTCCTCCATCATCAGGGCTTCAGTCCATTTCCAAGTTTGAGCAAACAGCATTCTTTCTGTTGTTATATGTGTCAAAGAAAATAATCCAATATCATTTCTCCATTTTTTTTATCTATAATGTCCAACAAAAAACATTTTCTCTGTAACATTACAAAAAATCTATGTTTAAACTTTTTCCAATTAGATATAAACCATAACTCAGTAACTTTTTGTCTTCTAACAAGCCCATCACACATGAAAAGGGCCATTCTTATCTTTATCCCTGAATAACAGATTCCACCTAACCTTCAGGGCAAGAATTCTGATGGTTGCAGAGCTGTGCTCGGAGTACAGTGGAGTCTCCTTCTTTGGAGGTTTTTAAGCAGGTGGCCATCTGTTGGGAGTGCTTTGATGTGAGTTCCTGCATGGAGGGGTTGGACTGGATGGCCCCAGCGGTCTTCTTCACCATGTATTTATAAATTCTATGACTCATAATTTAAGAGTGTTGACCAGTGCTGGCATTACTCTGGTCTGTATCTGACTGTTGGCTCTGTAACCTCCTCCTGTTCTGGTTCAGCAGCCGGTCCTGCATGTCCATTGCTTCAGTCTCTGAGTTAGAGTCCATTTCCATGTTCTGGAAAGCAGGGCATGACAGTTACATTGTTCTTTAACTGTCTCTTATCCAGAAAACAAATCAAAAAGCAAAACAAAACACAACTCTCATCCTCAAATCTCACAACTCTGAGAAATACATTTTCTTAACTGCCTGCCGAGATGGTAGTAATTATTTTTCTAATTATTTTGTTAATGTCTCATTAGTATTTTCTTTATGAACCAATATAATGTGGCATTTCTTCGAGTAATCTAGCATCTGCCCTTTTTTGCTAATAACCGTTCATATAGCCATTTTTCAAACTGAAGTAGCTCATCTTCAAATTTCTTACAATGTGCTACAGATAGTACTTCTGGACCTCATGCTTTTGACACTTAATTGCTTCATTAAGCTCCTAGTTTGTCACAAGGTCCATTTAAAAATTTGCTTTAGTTCCAAGCATAATTTGTCAATTTGGAGATTATCCTAAGGTATTCTTCCATATGCAATTCTTTTCATTTGTCCCTCACACATAAGTCTCTGTAATATTCTTCTAAGGCTTTTAAATATTCAAATTATCCATTACAAAACTGATTTCTGTTCCTGATCTTTGTTACATTTTTCTTTATCCTTTCTATTTCAACATATAGAAAGTCACTTCCCAGTTTTAATTTGCAAATTCAAAATTCTTTTCCTTAAGGTATAGCAGTTTGGTATTCATTTTCCTACAGTGTAAACAATGAGAACTGCTGTTGAAGTAACTTAATCTTATGTTGAGTTCCTTTATAAAAAAATTTCTTATGTTTTTCCTCCAAATTCTGCGTTTCATCTTTCAACTTATTTTTTAGCTTCTCTTTCTTTTTTCAGTTTGGAACCCTATATTATCAATTGCTCCTTCTCATATGAGTTTTGCTTGCATCTCAAACTAGTGTGGGTCTGTACCCTTATTTAAGTTTAGCTCAAAAAATTCATAAGTTTGTTTACATTACTTCAAAGATTTCTGTCTTCAGAAATAAATACTCTATTTGTTCCATTTTCAGGAACATTGTGGTAGGATGATGATCTGGAATCGTCAAATGCCCATGCTCTTTATCTGGCCGTATTCTTAACAAAATCCAAAAACATACCTATTCTAGAAAAAGATTAATGACAATCTGAAAAAAGTATATTCTCTAGAGCTTGGCTGTAAATATCTCCAATTGTTGATTAATCAAAGCACTCCACATATTTAAAAGAAGGTTTTTGGTATCTTTATCTTCCTTAATACCTTTACTGAAATATTTATGTTTATTAAAGTAATGTCCTGTTCCAATCACCCATCAGATTTTGTAAGTCTAGTCAACAACAATCCTCAATCTAATTTTTCCTAAAACATTGATTTCTACTCGGGCCCACAATTACCCATTACTCATTTAATGCATTATCTTGCCATTCCAGTTGATTTTCACTATTACACATCTACTTTGTCCATCTTCAAAAATCAATTTAAGTTGAATGTTTGATTTTATGTAAAAAAACTACTCCATTTCTTTTTGTTTGTTTGCACAGCATACTCTAGGCCCATAGCGCTGTTTCGGAAAGTCTACAGTTCTATGTGAGTGTCTTGAAGATAAATAACTTCAGATCACAATTTCTTTTAAAAAAGAGCCATTTTTCCTTTTCTTTGGTGAACTCAGTCCATTTCTCATATTCCAGGAAATTAATTTAATTTCAGATTTCAGATTTTGTTAAGAAACTTTGTTATATTATTATTATTATTATTATTATTATTTTGTTAACAACTTGTCAACAATTTTAATTTTCTTCTTTTCTCCACAAATATTTGCATCAGGTCCCCGCTTTCGAAGGAGTTTAACATATATTTTTCACCTGCATAAACAGTTTTCAAATTTTCTGGACTAAACCACAAAACATATTGTTTTCTTGATGACCTCTACCAGGAATTTATACTTTTTGTGTTTTTTATATTTCTTTTGGAATTTGTTTAAACACAAACATAAAATAAAACATCATTTATTTCAAGCCTTTTCCTAAAGCATGTCTCAATATTTCATCACGATGCTTTTGTATGTGAACAAAGTATCACACCCTTGGAAGTTTTCTGCCATAGCGGGACAAGTTTTGCTTATATATTGCTTCTATCTTATTGTTAAGTCTCCACCAGAGTCAAAGACCCACCAAAGCTTTTTAAAACTGTTTCTTTTAACTCAGCTTCTGCAACAGCTCTTTAATCTGTCTTTCCTTTGATTTTAATTCCATCACCATAATTCTGTCCTGGCGCCTCAAATCCTGCTGTAAAATGTCCTCCATCCTCTTTGAATTATCAGAGTATTCTTCCTGTTCACATTTGTGTGCAATCATTGTAAGATTCTAAACTGATGCCATGATGTCTTTGAGTTGTTTTTCACCAAGTTCTTTAAAAGCTGATGGTACAGTTGATTTACAGGACAGTATACATCACAAAGAGAGTGGCACATCAATGCATAATAGTATCCCAGCATTTGGGCTCAGGAGCCCAAATACTCTGTAGATGCTTGTCAGAGTCCAACTCCCTGCCTGTGCCTCTCTGCCAGCAAGGGAAGGGGAGGCAGGATACTTGCCCAGGAGGAGAAGGTAGGAGTGTCCAATGCAAACAAACAAGTGGAAACACCAGCCTGAGTCAAGTCAAGGTTGAAATCCAAGGTTGAGAAAGCTGAAGGCTCATAAGGCCTCAGGAGCCAAGATAGGGGTTGAGAGAGCTTGCATAGTGATTTGCTACAAACAATTAGCAAGCCACTCTGAATTGGCACTTAATAGCTGACGAAAACAGGTGTTACTTATCATTGTTCTGTTCTTGTTGCCAATGGCTTCTCTGAGCTGTTCCTTTCTGACTCCTCCATGATTTTGAGGCTAGGAAGGTAATCTGGAATTCCAAAATCCTATTGCTGGTTGGTCTTCCTTAGCAACTCTGCCTCCACTTTGTCTTTCAACTGATAAGGGTGCTACAACCCCAGTTTGACTACACTGCTGTGTTCCTGGCACAATCTACTGAGTGTCATCTATCACAATACCATTATTTTCTCATTTTTGTCTTGCTTGAATGGGATAAAGCTTCCTTTTCTTCATAGATAATAGGTCATCTATGAAGAAAAAGGAAGCTATCCAATTCGAGCAACAAAAATAGAAAATAATGGTATTGTGATAGATGACGGCTCAGAGGTCAATGAGCAATTGATTGTGCCAGGAACACAGCCAGTGGTAGATCAAACTGGGTTGTAAGCACCCTTATCAGTTGAAAGACAAGTGGAGGCAGAGTTGTTGCAGCCAGCCCCAGAGGGAGAAGGAACCAGCAATGATTTTGAGGAATTAGGTTCACCTTTGCCCCCTAGCCTCCAATCATGGAGGAGTCAGAAAGGAACAGCTCAGAGAGAAGCCATTTGGCAAGATTAAGAAAACAGAACAATGATAAGTAACACCTGTTTTCGTCAGCTATTAAGTCCATCAGAGTGGCTTGCTAATTGTTTGTAGCAAATCACTATGCAAGCTCTCTCTCAATCTGTGTTCCGGCTCCTCAACCCCTTTGGATGGACCTTCAGCTTTCTGGACCCTTTGGATTTGACCTTGACTTGACTCAGCTCAGTGTTTCCACTTGTTTGTTTGCATTGGACACTCCCTACTACCTTCTCCTCCTGGGCAAGCACCTCCTGCCTCCCTTCCCTTGCTGGCAGAGAGGCACAGGCAGGGAGTTGGACTCTGACAAGCATCTACAGAGTATTTGGGCTCCTGAGCCCAAATCCTCAGATATATTATGCATTGATGTGCCACTCTCTTTGTGATGTATACTGTCCTGTAAATCAACTGTACCATCAGCTTTAAAGAGCTTGGTGAAAAACAGTTCAAAGACATCATGGCATCAGTTTAGAATCTTACAATGATTGCACACAAATGTGAACAGAAGATCTCTGATAATTCAAAGAGGATGGACATTTTACAGCAGGATTTGGAAAAGGCACAGGACAGAATTATGGTGATGGAATTAAGCTCAAAGGAAAGACAGATTAGCTAAAGAGCTGTTCCAGAAGACTGAGTTAAAGAAACAGTTTAAAAAGCTTTGGTGGGTCTTGTAAGTAGCTCTGGTGGAGAACTTAGCAATAAGATAGAAGCAATATATAAGCAAAACTCTGCGTATGCACAGAGGGAAAAACTTCCAGAGGTATGATACTTTGTTTCACATACAAAAGCATCAGTGATGAAATATTGAGAGCATGCTTTAGGAAAAGGCTTGAAATAAATGATGTTTTATTTTATGTTTGTGTTTAAACAAATTCCCAAAAGAATGCTGAAAAAAACACAAAAAGTATAAATTCCTGGTAGAGGTGGTCAGAAAAAAACGATAAAATCTTTTGCTGGTTAGTTCCAAGAGAGTTTGAAAAACTACTTATGCAGGTGAAAAATATATGTTAAACTCCTTGGAGAGAGCAAGAGATCTGATCAAAATGTTGTAGGAAGAAGAGAGGAGACATTAAAATTGTTGACAAGTTGTTAAGACAAAATAATAATAATAATAATAATAATAATAATAATAATATAACAAAGTTTCTTAACAAAATCTGAATCTGAAATTAATTAATTTCCTGGAATGTAAATGGACTGAGTTCACCAAAGAAAAGGAAAAAATGGCTTCTTTTTTAAAATAATTTTAAATATGAAGTTATTTATCTTCAAAAGACACTCACATAAGAAAAAGAGACTGTAGACTTTTGCAAAACAGGCGTATGGGCCTAGAGTTTGTGTCTGCAAACAAGAACAAAAGAAATGGAGTAGTTTTTTTTTTTTACATAAATCAAACATTACAACTTAAATTGATTTTTGAAGATGGACAAAGTAGATGTGTAATAGTGAAAATCAACTGGAATGGCAAGATAATGCATTAAATGAGTAATGGGTAATTGTGGCCCCAATAATGAGAAATCAATGTTTTAGGAAAAATTGGGTAAGAAAGATATCTGGATGAGACTTACAAAATCTGATTTGCATGGGTGATTGGAACAGGACTGTTGCTTTTAATAAACATAAATATTTCAGTAAAGGTATTAAGGAAGATCAAAAGGAGACTACCAAAAACCTTCTTTAAATATGTGGATACTTTGGATTAATAGACAATTGGAGATATTTACAGCCAAGCTCTAGAGAATATACTTTTTTCAGATTGTCATTAATCTTTTTCTAGAATAGGTATGTTTTGGATTTCTAAAGATACGGCCAACTTAGAGAAGAGCATGGGCATTTGACAATTCCCCCCCCCCAGATCATCATCCTACCACAATGTTCCTGAAAAACGAACAAATAGAGTATTTATTTCTGAAGACAGAAATCTTGAAGTAATGTAAACAAGAACTATGAATTTTTTGAGCTAAACTTAAATAAGGGTACAGAGCCCACACTAGTTTGAGATGCAAGCAAAACTCATATGAGAGGACAATTGATAATATAGGTACTCTCAAACTGAAAAAGAAAGAGAAGCTAAAAAGAGTAAGTTGAAAGATGAAACACAGAATTTGGAGGAAAAACGTAAGAAATTTTTTTTTATAAAGGGACTCAACATAAGATTAAGTTACTTCAACAGCAGTTCTCATTGTTTACACTGTAAGAAATGAATACCAAACTGCTATACCTTAAGGAAAAGAATTTTGAATTTGCAAATTAAAACTGGAAGTGGCTTTTCTATATGTTGAAATAGGAAAGGATAAAGAAAAATGTAACAAAGATCAGGAACGGAGATCAGTTTGTAATGGATAATTTGAAAATATTAAAAGCCTTAGAAGAATATTACAGAGACTTATGTGTGAGGGACAAATGAAAAGAATTAGATATGGAAGAATACTAGGGATAATCTCCAATTAGACAAATTATGCTTGGAACTAAAGCAAAGTTTGAATGGACCTGTGACAACTAGGGAGCTTAATGAAGCAATTAAGTCTGGAAAAGCATGAGGTCCAGAAGTACTATCTGTAGCACATTGTAAGAAATTTGAAGATGAGTGACTTCAGCTTTGAAATGGTATGTGAATGGTTATTAGCAAAAAGGGCAGATGCTAGATTCTCGAAGAAATGCCCACATTATATTGGTTCATAAAGAAAATACTAATGAGACATTAACAAATAATTAGAAAAATAATTACTACCATCTCGGCAGGCAGATTAAGAAAATGTATTTCTCAGAGTTGTGAGAGATTTGAGGATCAGAGTTGTGTTTTGTTTTGCTTTTTGATTTGTTTTTGTCAATAGGACGGTTAAAGAACAATGTAAGGACTTGTCATGCCCTGCTTCCAGAACATGGAAATGGACTCTGACTCAGAGACTGAAGCAATGGACATGCCAGGACCGGCTGCTGAACCAGAACAGGAGGAGGTTACAGAGCCAACAATCAGATACAGACCAGAGTGCAGTGCCAGCACTGGTGGACAGCCCTTAAATTTATAGAGTCATAGAATTTATAGAATCATAGAATTGGAAGAGACCACTGGGGCCATCCAGTCCAACCCTGCCATGCAGGAACTCACATCAAAGCACTCCCAGATATGGCCACCCAGCCTCTGCTTAAAAACCTCCAAAGAAGGAGACTCCACTGTACTCCGAGCAGCTTGACCGTCAGGAAGTTCTTCCTAAGGTTAGGTGGAATCTCTTATACCAGGATAAAGATAAGAATGGCCCCTTTTTCATGTGTGATGGGCTTGTTAGAAGACAAAAAGTTACTGGTCTATGGTCTATATATTAATCCAAAAAGTTTAAACATAGATTTTGTAATGTTACAAGAAATGTTTTTTGTTGGACATTATAGATAAAAAAAATGGGAGAATAAATATGGATTATTTCTTTGACATATGACAACAACAGAAAGAATGTTGTTTGCTCAAACTTGGAAATGGACTGAAGCCCTGATGATGGAGGAATGGATTGTTAAGCTTGCTGAGTTAGCCCAAATGACCAAATTAATGTGGGTCTAAAAGATAAGCCAATTTTAGTAGGATTATTTAGTTGGATATGTAATGGTAGAATTTTTTTTTAACTTTTCATTACAGTCAGGATAGGGGTGTCAGAGTCCTGCTGTGTATTAGTTATGTGTTTCTTCTTCTTCTTCTGTTTTCTCCTTTTTTCTTCTCTCCTTTTTCATTTCTTTTTCTTTCTTTCTGGTTGTTTGTTGAATGTATATTATTTTGATTGTAAATTAAATTGTTTGTGTTAATTAATGAAAAAACCAAGTTGCAGCTTGAAATAAACAAAAGGAATAAACACCCTTGTGTAAAGGCAGGGAAATGGGAGAGTGCTGCCAATTAAGGAGGGCTTTCCTTGAGGAGATGGTCTTTGAATTTACAGCAGCCTCAGCTCTGTGTACCAGATGCTCTTTCAATCTCTTTCTCAGACACCATAGGTTCCCCCCATTTCCCTAAAACAAGATCAGTCCTGTAAAGAAGCATTCCTATTCTCATTTTATCTTCCTCTTTTCAATTCTGATTTTTGTTTGTTTTTTTTTGAGATTTTCAAAAGTATCAAAAATCTTTATTGAATCAGTCTACAGACTATATCAAACAATAAAAATGAGGGAAACAGAACCTGAAACATGGAAAAAAGAACAAAAGCAGCAGGAGCAGCAGCAAGTAAACACATCCACAAGTAACATGAATATAAAATATAGGATACAAAACAATATATACAGATAAAATAGCGATTTTCAAATTAAACAGACCAACCCCTCTAATATCACAGAATCCCCTGAAGTGATTAAAAGTGATTGAAAAGAGATTACCCAAGAGCCGGCAAAGGAGACCCATTATCTAGTACTTTCTTCAATTTAGCTGCATAATACGCAAAGAGGGCCACTCTTTGAGTCACGAAAAGGATTAACCCCTTTCAAAAAGGAAAGTCAGCTTGGACTCGTCATCCCACTCCCTCCAACTAACTAGAAATGGGTTAAAGTAGTGGTCTCTAATATTAACGTATAGCTGATATGTAAATAGTGGGCAAGATCTTCAATGGCAGATGCCCCACATATACAAATTCTATCATGCACAGGAATACCCTGATAACGACCTTGCAACATCCTAGTTTCCATTTGCTCAAATCGGAGCTGTATTAAGGCAATGCGCAAGTCCCTTTTCATTGCAAAGGACAAATATTTTTCTTCCTGAAAAAGAGATTTGGCCTTTGCTAACCATTTCATGGATCTTACAGAGGACAGCGCAGCTAGATCTGATTGCATTCTAATGTCCATCACTCTTTGTTTAAACATGCTTCTGGAATTGGACTTGCACAAACTAACAGCCTCAATGCTCCAACCCTGCTTTGAAAGCATTTTTGAAAACTTAGAAAGCCAGGAGTTACTTATCGTCTTAAGTGCTTGTTCATTTAAACAGATCTTGGGCAATCTGTCATCATTCATTTGGGATAGTTTAATCCAGAAATTAAATAACCTAGCAGAAATACATAGATCTGAAATGGCTGCCATAACCCAAATTCCAGCTCTAACTGCCTGGGCTGGGGAAGTTTTTCGCACGTCCCAGTATCAATCTTAAAAATTTGTTCTGGATTCTCTAGATTCTTGATTGAAGCAAATCCCCAAATTTCTGCTCCAAAGGTTAACACCGGCAATACCTTGGATTTGTACACTTTTATAATCGGGAGAAGTGAACCGGGGTATTTATAATTAAATAATTTATTCAATGTATGGACGCTGGCTGAAGCTTTTATACATTCCTCTTTATCGGAGGAGACCAGGAACCTGAGGCTGAGAAGAGAATACCCAAATAATTATAGGCTCTTACCTGTTCTATTTCTTTAGAACGGAAACCATTTATGACAGGTCCTCTTTTTGCCAAAAATTACAATTTTAGATTTGCTGTTATTAATTACCAGATCATTTTGCTGACAGTAAATACTGAGTTTTCTCAACTGTCTGTGCAGGCCTACCAGAGTTGTAGAAAGTAGAATCATATCATCTGCATACAGGAGCACATTAACTGGTCTGTCCAGAACCTTGGGCATATGAAAATCAGAATTGTACATAGTAGAAACTGCATCATTGATATAAAAATTAAAAAGAAATGGAGCCAAGATGCAGCCTTGACACACCCCTCTGAATGTAGGAATTTTGTTTGTTAAGGCTTGGTTTACACCTGATCTAATCTGTAAACTTGTATCCCTGTGGAAAGCCATTATTAGGTGAAGAAGTCGCCTATCAATATTTGTCTTCATAATTTTTTTCCAAAGGAGTGTCCTGTTAATTGAGTCAAAGGCTGCACTTAGATCCATAAACGGCAGTATAAAGTTGTCCACCCCTAGCTGTATATTTTGAAATCAAGTGCAGGAGAGTGAAGCAATTATCAATGGTGCTCCTTCCCTGTCTAAAACCTGCCTGTTCTTCCACTAGTATAGAACTTTGTTTTAGCCCAATCATCTAGTTTCTGCAAGATAGACTTAGCATAGATTTTGGCTGCAATATCTATTAAACTGATCGGCCTATAATTTTTAGGGTCCCTCGATCCCCTTTTTTATAAAGAGGAATAACTATGCCAAGCTTCCATTCATTGGGCATATATCCCGTATCATTTATATGAGTGAATAGGCCAGCCAGAAGGGTAGCCCACCAATCTATATTGCTCTTAAACAATTCCGGTGGCATGAAATCCTCTCCTGGGGCTTTACTGTTCTTCAAAGTCTGAATGAGGGCTTTGACTTCCTGCCTGGTAACCGCTGGCCATTTGGGGAAGTCATTTATGTTCCCAAAAGTCTCTTCATCCATCAAGTAGCTATTTGTTGTTAAGGGCTCCTTATATAGGTCAGAGTAAAAGGCTTCCCAGGTTGAAGTAGAAATGGGGGTCCCAAGATCGTAACGATAGTTACCCAATTTTCTAGTTAGTAACTGCCAGAACTGAGCTGAGTCTTTATTATTGGCCGCTTCTTCCAAATCTGCCCAACATCTGGCAGCATAGTTGTTTTTTTTTTTACTGTAACTAGTTTTTTATGTTTTCTCCTCGTAATAAGCATAGAAGAATATGCACTGCTGTTTGGGGACTTTTTGAGCCTTTCTTATTTGTTTTCTCAAGAATGTCCTCAATCTATGACATTCAGCATCAAACCAAGGATGCTTTTTATTCCTGCAGCCTTTTAATGTTAATTGAGATAATAATAAAGGTTTGATCTGAGCGCAAATGGCATGATATGCAGTCAGGACATGGGTAATATTTCGGCCTTCGGGCAGCAGATCATACTACCAAAGACACCACCCACTTCTGACTTATAGAAAGAGCTAAGTTTCTTCACATCCACTTGCTGCCATCTTAGTCGTTTTCTGCACTATGTCAAGGCACTGACTCACCTGCCTGTCTACCTGTGTTGATTTTCTTAAATCAGATTCGAGCATTATCCAAGTGGATATCGGTTGGTGATCGCTATTCTTCTAGATATTTACAGAAATACCTGAGAAAAGATGTCTCTTATGTTTTGAGACACATATATAATCAATAGCGCTCCCAGCCTTGTGGGTAAAATAGGTAAATGGATAAGGTGCTCTAAAATCACTAGGGCCAAGGATCTGGAGATCAAATGAAAGCAAAAGCCCTAGAAATTTTTGCCCAGCTTGATTTGATTTTTTATCACTAGAAAGCCAACAAAACACATCTTGTAATTCCTCCTGGAGGCCTCCCAAATCTGCAAATTTTTGAGATGATGTACCTATTCGGGCATTAAAGTCTCCCATCAAAATTATTAAAGCAGTTAGGAATCCCTTACTTAACTCATCCAGCAGTTGCTCCAGGAGAGCCCACACTTCCTTAGAATAATATGGGGAATTTACTGGAGGGATATAGATGTTAACCAGGATGACGGTTGTACTAGAACTCAACTTGACTATTAAGCAGTTCTGCAGTAAAATAGAGAGGGAAACCAACTCTCCCTTCCAGCCTAAATCTTCTTTGACTGCAATTAATAGTCCTCCAGAGGCTCTACCCTTATTTTTAATTTTCTGTGCAAGTTCATACCAGGTTTTGTACCTGGACAATATATTCCTGTCTCCAGCTTGGAGCCATGTCTCCTGGAGGGCAATCAAATCAAAATTGGATAAAAATCCGAAAAAATCCTCCCCATAAAGGGAAGCCTTCCAGCCTGCTATGTTCCAGGAGACCATATTAACAGGGGTGATGGAGCAATGACACTCGTTTTTCAGAGTTAAGCCTAAAGTCTCACTATGCACTGAATAACAAGGAACCGAATAGGGGGGCCCGGGACTGAAACCTGGACAGCCGGATTCCTTGGTTAGTCAGTTTTAACTGACCTGGCTGACTGAATAGGGGGCTGTACATCTTCACAAGCAAGGTGAATAAGCTCATCTTCCAAAGGACTCAATTTGCTGACATTGGATCTTATTGGATGAGTAACAACTGAGTCAGGCGCTCTTGCTCGCATGAACCTGGTACTCTGCCCCACTCATCATCATCCAGGTACCTCATTTTAACCCAATTATTGTTGTTCTGTTGACTGTTGGCAATAAGTTTAGGTAGAACAGATACTTCTCCCTCTACTTGGTTCATGGGCAGTGAAGGTGACCTGTGATTTATCTCTACTGAGACAACCTAAGTTCTCCCAGTTTGACTGTATCTATACTTGCTACATCTCCCGGCTCAACTACTATCTGACAGATCTCCTGGACATCGCTTTCTATATTGGCATCTATCTGTTGCAAACAAGTAACTTGGTTCTCTTTAGCGACAACTGACATCTTTGAGGAGATAGATGGTTTATGCTCTAAACAATTTCTCAAAAGATCTAACCTGTCCAGAATCTCTTTTGGAACAGGAGATGGCCAAGACCAGAATGAATTTATGAGAGCTTTCTCCTCTAGATTAAATGGCTCCATCCTTTCCTTAGGAGTCTAACAAGTAACCAGGTTAGCTTCACAAAATTCATTACCACAGGGGTCCAAACCCCTAAAAACTAAGTGGCTATCATTATGCAGATCCACCTGAGACTCATTCAGATCAACGAAATTAACAGTATTATGAGCAGATATAGTATCCTTACCCAACCTCATATTATAAGAACAGTATATTAGGGGAGATGGGGGCTTGGTTTTCAAAAATCTTACAATATTGCTTCCCAAGTTTAAAAAAGCATTCTTAGCCTTATATATTGCATTGGCAATGGCACTATTTCTAAATGTAATCGAAGCACGAGCTTTAACACCATCATAATAAAAATATTCCACTAAAACTACATCCTTAAATTTCAAAACATCTGGTAAAACTTCATTATTAACATCTAAAAAATGTAAAATATGATTATGTAGTGTAAGAAACCCAAATGGCTTAGGGTAATTTAAAAAAACAGCTTTTGAGGAATCAAGACCAAATTCCAGTCAGGGTCCATAGCTTTATGTCTTGTCACTGCATCCTTCTGGTGAGCTTTTGTATATGAGTCTGATTTCACCACCGGAGATTGAGCATTGTCTGTATTAGACATCCAGTTAGAGCAGAGGACTTCTTCCCACAGGTCCAACAACTCTCCTGCCCTGGAAACCTTATCTGCTAGGAGAGCCATAGAAGACCCTGGATGGCTGCCTACATCAACTGACTGCAACGACTTAACAGTATTGTTATGCACACTCTCCTTTGCCTTCTTTTTATCTTTTTTTCTGATTTTTCAAACAACTTTTGTGATTTGATTTCTTGAGAGAGTACGCGTTGTCCAATAATTTAAACAAACACACCCAATCTCTTTTCCTGTAGCATTGTGAGTGAATAACCTTCTTGCTTAAGTTTTGATATTTTTGCTTTTTGTTTTTTATAACCTCCCTTTAACTCAGCCTTAGTGTTTTTTGTAGAATGGGCCCTTGGGCTAATTGAAATGTAGTTTAATTTCAATTAGCCTTAATTGATTGCTAGATTTGATGCACTGGAGGAATGCACTATCTTAAAATTATCTGGGACATATGTGTGGGGACTTCTACCTCTGATGCCCTACTCAAGAGGAAGGATGTTAATAGGAACTCACTAGCATCCCATCCTTGAAAGCTGGATCATTTATAGTACAATTGCAGGCATGTCTCCTCACACACTCCAGTGGATTAAATGGAGCGTAGTCCCAGTTGAAGGTGCATAGGATTTAAATCCTTAAATGGCTTGGGGCTGTCATACTTGAGGAAGTGCCTCTTCCCATGTGTGCCTGCCTGAGGCGTGAAGGACTCGTGGGGGAGGGGCAGCTTCTCCATGTCCCACCAGAGAGATCGTTAAGTTTGGGCATGGCAGAAGGCATTCTCAGCATGGCACCCCAACTCTGGAATGCACACCCCCTGAATGTCAGACTGGTGCCAACATTTATGTTAAAACTAGGCTGTTCATTAAATTTTTTGGCCACATTA
>CAOKZL010004751.1:0-18738 GCA_948472985.1 Iguana delicatissima | reverse complement strand
TAGCATTCAGACAGCCAAAGGATACAGGACTAGATGGGTGCATAAATAGATCCAGCAGGACTCCTCTTACATAAAGGGAAAACATCACACCTGAGGCCTAAGGTTAGGTGCTCGCTCCTCTAGCTGCTGCACTGCTTCTACCAGAAAAGGAGCTTCTCTGAAGGCCAAGAAACCAGCCACATAAGGGGCATCCACATCTACCATGTGGCAGTCTTCATACAGCACCTGAGATGGAGGGAGAATGCAAAGAGGTTAATTTCTAGGCAGAGTAATAACTTCTGTACCATGAAGAAAAAACAACATTTGCAAGTCCATCTGAGCTACGCCTGAAGAAATGTCATACTTCCTTCGCTTGACAAGAACCCCTTTGAGATCTTCCTTACACATCAAGTCTCAAAGCAGAAAAACAACTCTTAAAGTCTGGCAGCTCAGTTTGTCCATCAGCCCGGAGAATCTGTAAACAGTTTTTGGCAAGAAATAACCAAGGTCAGGCACATTTTTGATTGCCCAAATGGAGCAACACTTTGGGACACATTTTTGTTTTCTAGCAACTAAAGTGGTACTAAAACCTGCACATTTTTCAGCTTAGCTGTTCCTCCTTTAACTGCTGAAAACAATGAATTCCAAAGAAAAAGTGCATTCATCTGCAGAATGTTAAATAAAAAGAAAGGCTTGCAAGAAATAAAAACTTTGTCACCTCATTCCACTTGGAAACAATCAGAAGTATCCTCGAAAAATCTATCTGGGTGTGCTAGACATTTAGATTTAGGAAAATATCATCAACATCATCACTGCCACCACCACCACCACCACCACCAGTTTGGTGCTTGTAATGTTTAACACCAATTTGTGAGGGGGAAAATTCCACATTTAAAATTACTACTAGTCAAAAATTACTGCTGCACCTAAAATGTTTTTTTTTTAACTGTGAGACAAATAAAACTAATTTTTTAAAATTTTATTTTATTTTTTGACCTGGAGAATGTTGCCTTGATGGTGGGCAACCTCAAAGGCCAGAAAAGTACAGCTTCTACAATGATAAGTAGAATTGACAATAGTCATGGCAACATTACTATGCTAAAAATTTGACAAGAATTCTAAAGCTCAGCTTAATCTGATTTATTCCTAAAATGTTGCACAAACCTAATCTTCAGCCTCTCTCTGGAGAGAAGCACCTGAATAGCACACAGGGATTCCCCCCCCAAGATACCATATTTGCCGGCGTATAAGACGCCCCCATTTATACACTGGCAAATATTATTTGCTGGCATATAAGACACACAGGAGTATAAGGTGCGCCCCAATTTCAAACAGTATTTTTTTTGGGGAAAAAGTGAATCTTACGCGCCAGCAAATACAATAAGCTAAAACCAGCAAGGTATATTGGTTTGAGTGTTGGATTAGGATTCTGGAAAAGCAGAGTTCAAATCCCTGCTCAGCCAGAGTCTGAGAGACCTTGGGTGACTCAAACTCTCTCAGCCTAAGAAGGCAATGGCAAACCTCCCCTGCATAAATACTTAGTAAGCTCTAGGATAGGGCCTAAATAGCCCGAAGGCACCAGGTCCTGTCTCATCTTGGAAGTTAAGCAGGATCAGCCCTGATTAGTACTTGGATGGGAGACCATCAACAAATACCAAGTGCCTGTAGGCTGTATTTCAGAGGAATGAACTGGCAACACCATTTCTGAGTATTCCTTGCCTAAGAAAAGTCTATGATATTCAGGGGGTTTGCCGTAAGTCAACAGGCAACTCGAAGGTACATAAACGCACAAACTCTAGGACAGGGTTACCATAAGTCAGTGCTGACTTGAAGGCATGTAACAACAAGCAAGTAAAGGTGATTCAGACATTTGGGTTTTACTTTCCTCCTTCTGCTAATTCAGAAGTTCTTAAAGATTCTTTGCTTTGCCCTCAAGGACCTCCTGGAGAAAATGCCCCAGTTCTAAGGCTGTTACCTCAAGGTCTGGGTAGCTGAGCACCACCAGGGAAGCGCAGGCGCGTCTTTCATCTCTCTTGACGTAAGATAGGTCTACTCCCCCAATTCTTTCCAGTCCAGCAAAGGAGGCACTGTTCTGCCACTCCTGAGTATCTTGTTCAATTACATCTGCCTTCAGCCGGGCTTGGTCACTATAATAAAACAGCACTAGGTAGAACCTGTTCACTTGCAGCAGGATTACAAGCTAGAAACAAACAAGATTTGTGTTTTTTTTCTCCAAGTATGATGGGAAAATGGGATTAACAGAAACATCATTGCCCAAAGTGTAGGTATTTATTCCATTATTGCCTGTAGCTAAAAGGATTCATAGGTTTTTGTAATGTTTCAAAAGCCTGCAAAATTTGTTCAAGTAGAGACGATCCTGGACACAAGATGAGCCTGTAAAAAAGTACATGATAAGGCAGGCCCAAAATTTTGGGCATAATGTACATACGGATGTATGGGGAAAATGTGACCCATAGATGTAAAATTTGCCAAGAGGATGCATAGATGTTATCTAACCTTAACTAAGCTGTTGAAAATGTCCCTGAATATTTCAAATCAATGCTGGGGACTGTCAAACTAAGGGGGCTCTTTTTTTTTTTTTTAACATGTGGTGGACTTTTAAGGAGAAAGGTTACTAGTCTAAGGTTTATATGTTAATCCAAAATTTTTGAAGGCAGATTTTGTTATGTTACCAGAAATATTTTTGTTGGACATTATACATAAACAACTGGAGAGAAAATATGGATTACTTCTTTGATATATGACATCAACAAAAATATTGCTTGTTTAAACTTAGAAACAGACTGAAGTACTGGCAATTGTTAAGGCTACTGAGTTAGTCCAAACTGCCAAATTAATGTGTGCATTTTAAAGGATAAGTCAACTGAAGATTTTTGAAAGACTGGAAATCATTTATGGATTTTTGAGCTACAAGAAATCTAATGATGTAATAATCTGTGGTTATTTAGTAGGATTATTTAGTTGGATCTGTAATGGTAGATTTTTTTTCTTTTTTACTTTTCATTACAGTCAGGACTGGGGTGTCAGAGCCTTACTGTGTATTAATCATATGTCTTTTTTGTTTCCTTTTCTCCCTTTCTTTTGTTTTTCTTTTGATCTTTTCACACTTTTTCTTCTCTCTATTTTTTGAATGTGTATTACTTTGATTGTTAATTAATTGTTTTATTAAAAAATAATGTAAACACCCCCCCCAGAGATGATCATGGGGGCAAGATATATGCATGTCAACCAAAGGCAACACTGCTTCTACCATACAACATTTAATTTAACACATATTTTTTTAAAGGAAACGCCTAACATCTGTTTCCAAACTAAGATGC
Organism: Iguana delicatissima; assembly: GCA_948472985.1. Lineage (NCBI taxonomy): Eukaryota > Metazoa > Chordata > Lepidosauria > Squamata > Iguanidae > Iguana > Iguana delicatissima. The sequence goes on along the minus strand of CAOKZL010004751.1, from coordinate 15,418 downwards.
ACCAGACCTCCATTAGTCCAGAAATGATATGAAACCAACTCATTTCACAGCTGTGATTTTCCACGAATACAAGGACACCTCCTCCCAAATGTAAATGTAAAATGGGTGTGTGTGTACACATACTTGTTCACCTGTGTGGTTTCCTTTTTGTTGTTTCTTGTTCCAGTCAAGGCATGTTAACATGTTGAACAGGAGAGGGCGAAGGATGGACTTGAGACCCCCTGGGACCCCCAGGCTGTATTTGCTGCCCTCAACCCTCTTTGACTCCCTTGGCCCATTTCTGCCCCTCCCTAAACTGCAAACCTCTGGATTCCCTAGGATGTTGTAAGTGGAGTAACAGCACTGTAACAGTCTAGTGTGGAAAGGGCCATGGTCAAACAAGGAGAATGAACTGGCTCTCCTGGAAGCTTCCAGAAGAGGCTACTCATCCTTTAAGCACCCTGCGCTGTTCAAAATTTAAAAGATGTATCTACATATATCGATCAATCGATCAATATATAGATACTATCGATCGGTAGGTATCTCGGGTTTTCACTATAGGAAACCACAGCTTGTAAGCCAGTAAAAATAACACTGAAATCCCTTCCCGAGCGTCAAAGGACCTTACTTCTGAGGTAACCATGCCTTCGGGTTCCTGCCCGAAAGACTTCTGTAAAAGGGTGGAAGGGCGGGCAGGAGACGGGAGCGGGATTCCACGGCACTGTCAACAGGACAGACCTTCCGAACAAGCGCACTAACAGGTGAAACTGAACGTTATTAGGTAAGCGTGGCTACACAGGGAAGCTCAGATTTGCGAGAGCTCAACTGACAACTCTCACAAGCCTGATTCTACCCCAGGCACGTTTAACGCAGAAGCGATTCCCTCTCAGCGCCACACCAGTCAACGCTCAAGGAGACAGCGACGCGTCCGACAGCTCGGGGACCCAGAAGTAGGAACGCGCCGCGCTCTAGGCAGCCGTTTAAGCGCCCTTGGATTCAAGATGGCAGTTGGGCGCCTTCACGTCGTTTCCGGCTTATGGCGACCCTGTCACGTGGTTTTCTGGGGCTGAAGGCGTCTGAGCCAGTGGGTTTCCGTGGCCAAGCGGGGACTACAACCCTTGGCCGACCACGGTCGTAGGCCGACGCTCAAACCACCACACCGCGGGGGCTCTAGCAGTAAAAATACCAATCCCATGATCCTTAGCGGCAGGAAAAGTTCCTTCTGCCGCTCAAATATCTCCCTCATTCCTTATCACCGCCACCCCCGGCTTTAGGGAAGAGTTAGATGCGCTGCTTGCAATTTACCGCTCCCACGCCCGCAGCGTTTCTTGCTCTAGTTGCGGTTTCGTTTCCGTTCGGTTCGCCATTGCGCTCCCGTGTTCCCGCTTCCTGCGTTGCTCCGAGATCATTAACTTCCCCTCCCCTTCCGCACAGCTCAGAGCAGCCCGGTTCCACCAGAGGGCACGCGCGGCATATGGTATGCAAGAGGAAGGCGCGCGCGGGAGCTTTTTTGCACTTGCGGGACGGGGGACAGGGCGTTGCTCGAAAGTATCGGTGAAGCAGTTCGCTTTTAGGCTGCATTAACAGGCGTATAGAGCCCAGAGCGAAGTAATTGTTCAGCTTTGCTCAGACCTCACCGGTGAAGACTGCGTCCTGTTCTGGGCACCGCAGTTCAAGGATATTGACAAGCTGGAAAGACAGAATCAGAGAATCTTAGAAGAGTTGGAAGTGGTTGCAAGGGCCGTCAAAGCCAACCCACCCACTCTGCAGAAATACACCACTGAAACACTCCTAAAAAGTGCCCGTCCAACTAACTCAGAATCAGAGTTGGAAGAGACCACAGGGGCCATCCAGTCCAACCCTCTGCCATGCAGTAATTCGCCCATCAAACCATTCCCAACAGATGGCAGTCCAATCTTTTTTTTTCTTTAAACACCAAAGAGGGGGACACTATCATACTCAGAGGTTTAGGTGGAATCTCTTTTCCTGTAGCTTGAATCCATTGCTCCTTGGCCTAGTCTGGAGCAGCGGAAAACAAGCCTGTTCCCTCTTCAGTATGACATCCCTGAGCCACTTCCAGACCCTCCACCATTTTGGCTGCCCTCCTCTGGACACATCCCAGCTTGTCAATATCCTTCTTTAAAGGAGGGGCCTGGAACTGGACACTGTTCCAGATGAGGTCTGACCGAAGCAGAGTGGTATTGCCACTTGGACACCTCTGTTTAAAGACCTCCAGAGAAGGGAAATTCATCACCTACTGAGGCAGCCTGTTCCACAGCTGAACAGTTCCTACACTAAGGAATCTCCTCCTGGCATTTAGGTGGTATCATCACATCTAGTTTGAATTCATGTAAAGATGGCTGTCATGTTACTTCTGTCTTATCTAGGTTAAACATAACCAGCTCCCCAATTTTTTCCTCATAAGCTTTGGTTTCCAGACCTTTGATCATTTTGGTTGGCCTTTTGAGAGAAGTTCCTGACAGTAAGAGGTGTTTAACAGTGGCATGGAGTATATTGGAGGGTCAGGGACTCTTTGGAGGTCTTTAATGGCTTTGGAGCCATTTTTCAGGAGTGCTTTGGTTATGTATTCCTGCATGGCACGAGGTTAGGTTAGATGGTCCTTGCAGTTCCATGATTTTGTGATCAGAAAAACTGTTGGAATTAATTTCACCCAACCACAAACTCATCCTTACCACGTGAGGTACTATTTGAAAAGCAAGTTGGACTTGCTAAATTAGCTTGCCCTTTTAAGGCTTCTACTTTGTTCAGTCGTAATCGTATATAGTAGTCCAGCCATGAATAGAATAGTACATTGGACACTTATCATGTTCATTCTGGCTTGCTATTCCTCCTTTCTCACCACCCCACATAATGGATTAGCTGATGAAGGGAAGAAGGAAAGGGAGCTGGTATTAATCAGTTTAGAAAGAAGGTATCTTCCATGGTTAAGCAAGGGAAAGTACTAGTCTCACCTGGACAGGTATTCCTCTTTTTGTCCAAATTGAGCCATACAAGCTTAATTTCCCCCACTGCCTCACCATGGGTATTAAACCTAGGCCCTCTGTATAATAAGGAATCTCTCCTTCTGTACTATCTTTAAGAGGACCTTCTGGTTTCAGAATCATGCTCTGGTAGAGAAGTGTTTTCCCTGTTTGCTCTTCCAAATGTTTTGTCTTTCTAATTCACAGAATTCCTGACCACCAGTCAAATAACTAGGGCTTTTCGGAACTAAAAAGGGCTTAAGTGTGGGAAACACAGCTCTTATATTGGGAAGGCTGGGCATAGCAAAGACACCTTATCATCTCAAGACACCCCTTTTATGGTTTTTATTGTTTAACAGTCCAGCTTATGGAGAGAGATTTTTTTGTCAACTCTAGAAATTTCTGCTGTTGATATACTGAACACCCCTGAAAGAGGTCTTTCAGTTCAATGTATGGGCTGAAACATGTTGGGCTTTTTGCAGAGTAGAATATTCATCAAGGCATTTTAAAGAATAAAATACAGACCATTAATAAGTACGTGGAGACTTGTCTCCTCCTTTGCTTGTGTATCTCATAAACAGTATTCACACAGGACTACTGAACAGAATAAAGAGCAAGCTGTTTATGCAGAAAAGCTTCTCATGAAACTTCTGGAGCCTACAATACTTATTATGGAATTGGAAAACTATCTACCAATAGCAACAGAACATCACAACCCAAGAAAAGATGGCACAGATAAATATTGCTCTAAATATGGGCAAAGGACACAATCAACTTCCCAGCCGAAGTTCACTATACCAGTATTTCCTTATCAAAATGCACAGTCTGAAGACACAACAGTATGAGTCTTTGGTAACAACAATTTTTATTGAAAGAAAAAGAAATAAAAAATAATTCTTAGACATTTATGAAACATGGTTTTTCAGTTAACATACTAATAGATTAAGCTACAGTTTGCTGTTATGTCCATACAGCAAGCTACAACACTAGTCCAAGGGACATTAGAGTAAATGCATCATCCGAGAAGTGTAGGAGTGGTTTACTGAGTCTTGTCTGTTGCATTCTTCATATTCTCAGAGCATGGCAGAGGACACTTCCTCAAATGCACAACTTTCTAGGAACAATGTAAGCATTATTATGGCAGAAATGAGCTGAAGACACAAAGGCTGAATTTGGTATGCAAAGCAGATTGTCAGTAAATTTTGGCCATTAAATAGGAAAAATCCAATGCTATTCTAGCTCTTTAAAAAAGATCAGTGCACTGATACTTACCTGGCAGGGGAGATACCTTGATCACGAAAAACGATCAGTGCACTGAAGGAAATAAATGTGGCATGGCTACCTATTAATAAAGTTTTTATTTGTAAACTACACACAAGTAGAGCAGCAGCAAACCATGGTTAGGCAAAGAAACAGCTGAAATTTTACATTCCACATTACTTTTACCCTGAGAGAATAATTACAAACAATTTTATTTTAGTAAACTTGTTTAACAATGCCAATATCTACATTGCTCTGACACATGAATAAAAAATCCTTCATATTGTTAACTGGACTAACATTTCACAGAGGTTTAAATATTATTGTCTTCTTTTCTCCTTGAAACAATCTTACTTTTATAGTCTTTTCCTTTTCACAGGCTACTCAGTGTATTGTATTCCACTGGCAGATTAACATAATGGCCCTTACCTAAATATTCCAGTTATTGTTAGAAGAGAGTTATCTGGTTCAGTAAATCTACCACATTTTATTGTTTGTTTCTTAAAAATGAATGGACCCGTGGCATTTGACAAATAAAAAATCTAACACAAATCATGATCATATCAGTGAGTCATGTGTAATAAAACTACGTTAATATAAACTATTAGAAATCCAGCCTCATGGTAACAGTTTGTGAATACAAAAATCCAATCTCCTGATAATAAAATTTCCAAACTCATTTAAACGTAAGAAAAAAAAAGGTGTGTAATGATAGTAATCTGGTCATGGGCGTATTGTTCTTCAAGAAACTGCCTGACCAAATTCATTTAATCAAGCTTTCAACATCTCTTGTTCAGATGACAAGAGAAACAGATATGGAACAGGGCTGGAAGTGACAAGGGAAAACAAAACTGAATTAGAAATTATCTCCCTGATAAAGAAAAGAAGGCAGCTTTGGTAGCAGTTAGGAAGACTAGAAGACCTGAGGAGAAAAAAACAGTTCTTTGTCTCTTGCCCAGCTCAATGAGCTCAAGGGACAAAGGACATATTAGTAAGGTACTACATAACTTCAGATCTACAAATTATAGCCAGTTTGACTGTCCCATAGTTGTTCCAGGGAGCTATGACAAAGGCTTTAGTTCAGATGTAGTTTATCTCCAACACGCATTTTGTAAAGAAAGTTACCACTATTTTTTAAGAACAAAAGCCTTCCTCGCCTAAGGCAAAAACTCTTGTGCATCACTGTTTGTTCTTAATACACTGGAACGTAATACTTTAAGATGTCCTTGAGCTATGAAAACTTTTTGGTCTGAAAATGTTCCCCCCCCCTTGGTCCCTGAAAAGAAACCCAGTGCTTCCCTCTTCCAATAATTTTTTAAAAGGCAAGATGAGGAAAAAGTGGAAAGGCAGCCTCTGCCCAGTCACAGTGCCCCACTAATCAAGCCTTCGATCTTGTTTAAGAGTAGCAGCCACTTTCCAGACAGCAACACACTGGGAGAGCTGGATTTCTTCTGGGAACATCTCTAATTCCTCCAAGAGCGTGTTGCTCTCTTTCCTTTCCAGATATGAAATTAGGGTATCCTTCAGGCTGGAAAATAAAGTTAGAGAGAATAAGCATGTATATAAATAGCTATTCTATGGTATCACTTGGCAAAGAGGGTGTATATCACCAGCAGTAGAGAACCTAGTTCTGGTGAGTAAGTCAATCAGAGATCTGGATTGGGCTTTGCAGGCTCTTACCTCCATGTGGGGTTGAACTCTTCCCCAGCCTGGGTACGTTTCAGTTTCAAGACGATCATTTCATGCAACTCTTGAAGGAAGGATTCCAGCCCAACCTGGGTGAGGAAGGCATTGAGGAGTTTGGTGTGCTCTTTGGTAAGTTCATCTTTGTAAGGTGTGTTGATCTCTGCAAAGGGATCCTGGAAAGCACATACAGCAGCACAGTCAGGGGAAGAAGACAACAAAGTGGCAAGAAAAACCAACTCATCCCACCCTTTCACTGCTTCCTACCCTTTTCAGGTAAAGTAGCTGTTCAGATTTATGGCTACAGAGGAGCTGCCACAGTGAAATGGTGTGCTTCAGGTGACATCGACTCAGTGCCTGAAAGAAGAACATACAGAAGTCTACTTCTTTTAAGAAAAAAAAAGATGATTACTGTCAGCCTAGTTGGGATCAGGAGTGACAAAAATCATGGAAATAACGAGAGATCTCACTGGACCAAAGCTGAGGGACTGGATTGTTCTGCAGGCTGGCTGCTTCCTTGGGTCAGTCCTGTGGAGCAGATGATTCCAAGGCATCAACCCCCTTCCCCACATCTCCTCCTGCTTCCCTGACATCATGAAACTCCTCCTGCAGGTACCTATCTTAATGTTCTGCACTAATGCTAAGTATTCTACAAATAGTAAGAGAAAATAATAACAATATGACTTTTATTTTAAAAATGACTTTGAACTGTTGCTGCTTTCCCTAAAGTCTTCATTGATATTTATAGTTATTATTTATTTATATTGGGGGCATGACTGTGAAGGTAAAAGAAAACCTTCCACAGGTCATCACCTTACTAGGTAACTGACAGCACAAGGGACCTAAGCCAATAAGATACTGTGCAATCTTACAGAAACATCCCAGAATCATTTTCTAAATGAGTGAATGCTGCAGCTCAACTACTGGATTGCAGATGGCTCTGCACTAAAGTCGCCCCTGGGCAATGTTTCTTGGGGTCCCGCGTTGGACAACACCTCTTGGGCAGCAGAATGTCTCAGATCAGTGCAGTGCAGATCTATGTGGAAACTTTTTAAGCAATTGGGGAAAAAAAAACTTCAGTTGAAGAATTCCAGCTGGTTTGTAATAGAAGGTGATGATTTTTTTTTAAAAAAATTCAGGATAAAACAAAAATACAAAGTCTTAACTACAAACCAGAAAACCACAGTTGCATGCATGGTGCTTTGGTAACCCTTCAAGTATATCTGAAACACAATGCAGCTACAGGACCTCCCCCAACTCCTGTCCCTCCAAGTTCAAGAAGGAGGCCAAAGTTTACCAAACTTGCATTGTAACTCTCTGGACAAAATGAGGAAAAGCAACTACGTCCCATGGCCTGTGAGAAATTTGTAGCTTTATCCTGTTCCACTTGATTCTTTCACTCTCTAGAGATCAAATGAGGCCCTGATCCTCTTGCACTCACCTGAAGCACATGAGCACTTGTCTGACTGCCCATCTGCAGTGTGTTTTCAACATATTTTCCCAAAGTCATCTCTGGGTTACCCCCAGCCATAGCCAAGAATCCTAGTGTTATTTCAGTGACAGATAGAGCTTCGCAGATGTCACTGTAGGACTGCAACTCCCCACTGATCATGCTAATTGTGGAATTTGGAAGGCAGCTCTGTAATTCAAGGGGATGAAAAAAAAACATATCAGCATTCATCACTGTTGCCCTTTGCTGTGAAGAAAGGAGAGCTATGCCATGTGGACATTCCTTCAGGACACAAGAACAATTTAGGAAACAAACACAATCAGCAAGGACTCTTTTAACCTTATGATCAATCTCTATATCCCAGGTCTGTTCTATATAAGAAGGGGAAGTTACAAAGGGCTGTTTGCCAGGGCCGAAAAACCAAGGGGAAGAATATTCGCTTTGACTGAACACACTATCAGCAAATAAATCTCATGGAAGTCCACAGGACTCATTATCAGGTAAACAAACACAGGATGATGCTGATCACTGTTGAGTAAGAGGCTAATGCTAATCTGAACAAAATTTGACCAGAAATGAGTCCAACCACTTTCTGGCATTCTCTCCTCATCTGAGATGCTCACCTGGGTCAGCTTGCTCTTGATATCTCTGAAGAGATGCTCGTAATTTCGGTCATGCCTGTACACAAGAGTGGGAATGCCCTACAAGGGAAGAGAACAAAAATGTAGCCTCAGTAGATAGACTATGAGCTGGGAGCTGGATCTCTCAGAAAGCAAGAAGCTAAGTGGAAATATTAGGCTTCTCTGGTACTCACTGTCAAGATGATCAAGGGCTTTCCCTGTAGGAATCGGCTGATCACCTGCTGCTGGATCTTTTCTAGGTCAAATTCCTGGATGGCCTCACCCCCTTTCTCCATGCTGTACTGGCAGTTTGACAGAATCAGTGGGACCAGGTCCCTCTCTACCTCATAAGTGATCACATGGAGATCTGCCACTTCTGCAGGACTCACAGAGTATCTGTCAAGAATGAAAAGGAAGAGAGAAAGGAAGAGCGATGCTGCTTTGGCTACCTGGTAGCTGCAGGAAATGGGGATTCTAGCAGATGCAGGAGACAGGCATACCTGTTGGCATCTGTTGTATACTTTTCTACGGCATAGACAAAGTCATTGTGCAGGGCAATGAGATAACTGGCCAAGGCTGTGGAACACAGGCCTAGCCCTCGCCGACGAGGCAGAAGGATCTCAAACTCACTCTCTAGAGTCAGGTCAGCATCACAGTAGCCTCTGGGGAGTTTGATTTCACCTGCAATGTGGCAAGAAAACATTTCTGAGCAGCAAGCCCAAAGCCACTGGTAGATGTCCTACCTTCTTTTTGGATCATCTGTGTTTTTAAAAGTAATTATCATCATCATGTTGTCATATGGAGACTGTTTCAATAACTTCTGAAGGTCAGAACTGGCAGGCAAATGCTAGTCATTCCAGATGAAGGAGTGCAACATGCTGTGCTCTGCCAACTAATCCAGTACACGAAAGAAGTGCAAGTGCTGCAGAAGAAGAGAACACTAACACACCTACACCCCACCTCTTAGCTTTTGGCTGCAGAAGCTAAGCCTGGAGAGTTTTTCTTCTAGCATAAAGAAAACAGCAGGCAGAAGGAGCAGCCTAGGCTGAGAACAAAACAATACAAAGAGCTAGTCTTCCACTGAATGATATTAGACAGTTTCTCAGTCTTGCTGCTTTATACTTGAATAATGATGCAAAATGGGTGCTCACCATTGCTTTCCAAGGATGATCTCAGTTTATTCCACACATCCAGGAATGTTTTCACTCTGCTTTCCATAATATGCCTCACACCTCCTGGATGAAGCAAGAAATCAATAGCATAGGATATGCTCAGTATTGGAAAGTTGTGTAGCTCTATGTAAAAGCACCCCCACCTGAACAAGCTCTGGCCCAAAAAGTTACAATGTAAAAGCAGCTCTGCCGTAGCAGATCAAGATCCCATCTAGTTTCCCAGAGTAGCCAATGAGATGCCTCTAGGAAGTGCTAAGCTGGAGACAATGGCACTAACCCTCTGACTTTGTTCATCTCTGCCAACTCTTGCAGGCTAGCATGCAGAACAGTCATAGATAGATCTATCCTCTATGAAAGTATCTAATCAGAGACAGCAGAGTCATCTCTGTATCTTATTGTAGCAAACTCCCCTATTAACCATACACTGTGTGATGCTTAAGAACATATAAGCAAACCATACTTGCTAGTCATGTGATGGTACATTTAGACTGCTCCTACTGGCAAAATCCTGTTTTACAAACTTTGGCATAATCTAGTTAGTCTTAAATGTTTGTACATCCTGTTAATTTCAGTGGTAAACATTTTAAATATTCTTGATTCTACCACGGAAAAGTGAGGGCTTCACAAAGTCTAGTTTTAATTGTATTTTATACAATTTATACAAAAATAGTAGCTGCATTTGACTTAGACAATGCAGGAAGGCAATCAAAGAGAACGAAGGAAGCATTTTACAGAAGTTCACACATTCCCAAATTACTGTAAAACATTATTTTAGAGGTATACTGTTCAGTCTAATCATGGCATTTGTGCTCTGCTTATTGGACCTATGGCAGTGTGGAGTCTCACCTGAGGGAAGGCTGTGCAGAAAATCTCCAATTGTCCTGTGTTCTACCTCTGAAATGTTTTGGAACCTCTTCACCAAGTCCTTCTGCAAGGTCAAAATCTCTGGCAAAAACGTTACCAGCCTAAGTTCAGCTTCCTAGAAATTAAATAGGGTAAACCAGAGAAGAGAAGGTGAATGACTTTTAGTAGACAAATAAACAAAGAACTGTTGAACCATTTATATGCTACACAGAACCCAGCTTCCTGTTTGTTTTATCACTTTTATGAATGTCACTGTTGATAGCGCTTTGAAACAAAAAGGAGCCTTTGATAGAATTTCTACTGGTTATAGTTAATGCCTTACAGATCTGTGTCCATCCCCAGGGCTTCTATCTATCCCTTTCTTTATTTGTTTCCAGTGGAAAAGGAGAATATCCTATACTGCAGATAAGAACTGTCCAGCCCTTCAAATGTTGCTTGACTGCAATTCCCAGTATTCCTCACCATTGGCTATGCTGCTTTGTTGGTTTTGTGTACCTTCAAGTCATTTCCAACTTATGATAGCCCTAAGGTTACCATAAGTAAATATCACGGCGTTTTCTTGGCCAAATTTGTTCAGAAGGGGGCCTGTTGCCTAGGACTGATGAAACTTGCAGTCCCAAAACATCTGGGATGCCATACGACTCTGACTCCACCTGTACTGGATTGTCTCCTTCAAGAAGCAGAGCCTATGCTAATTGTCCAACAGTTCTAGATCCTGCCTGATTAAATATGCAGGGCCTGTCATCTACAGCAGCTACGCTTGGCCTAAAAAGTTTTAGCAGGCAATAAATTGTTGCTAATTCTTACAGCTTTCATTGTGCTTGAGAACCTACAGGGGTGAAAAAAAGAAAGAAGCAAAGGAGCAGAGAGCCAAGTGCTTTACTTCTCAGTATATATGATGATTTCTCAGAGGGAGGGGAAGACTACAAACCAGGGAGTATTTCCTCCCAAAACAGTATAAATTAGTGATTCCTCCAGTTGTATGGGTGGTGAGACTCCAGGGCATGACAAATGATTAAAATACCTCCTGCATTTCCTGGATGAAAAGCCTCAGGTAAGAGGGCCAAGTTCCCCAATTCAGAAACCCAAATTCTGAACACCAGTGTCATTTATGTCCCAGGTGGGAGCAAGTGGCAATTTAATCTGCACCCCAGCCCCACACTCTCTAAGACTGCCATTTGGGATTTTTACAGAGTTGTCTTCATGCAAATAGCCTTTTTTTTACTTCTTCATATCAAGAAAAATCATCTCATTTCTCCTAATAGTTCTCCTATACAAGTGTTGAAAAGGTATTTTATTAATATTGCAATAAACTGAGATATAAAATTAGAATTAGGTTTCCATCAGAATATCTAAAAACATTTGGGTTGTTTGTCTGAAGTACCTTTTCATTTTTTCCCCCTAAATGAAAAGAAAAGGTCTGAAGTGCTGATTTGTTTGGAAGTTTTTGGTTGTGGGTGTTTGTATGCGCATCTCTTAACTTTTGTGGGAAATACACCTAATAAAAACAGGCATCCTCAACTGTTGATGTCGCCACCCCATGCAAAATATAGTGTACTCAGCTTCTCCCTATTCTTATAGGTGGGAAGACAGCTTGTTTGTGTATAGGTCAAAAGAACAGTCCAAAGAAAAAGATGGTCAACAGCTGGACTGTAGGCAAAATGATTAACCAGCCATCATTTACAGCTGAATGTGTCCATCACCCATAGGCTCTTCTGTTTAAATTTTGCAACAAAACTTTTCTTTTTTTTTAAATCCTAGTTTAAATGCATTCAGACAGCATTCAACAGCTTCAAGAGGAAGTGTAAATTTGGGTCTCTGGATGGCATCACTGCAGACACCAACACAAAGTTACATCATGCTATAGCTGATGTTTTTAATATTTCAAAGAACCCACAAGATCTGATGCTTACAAATCTACTTCAGCATTTGACAACTAGCTGACAGCAGCGTTTCTGCTCTTAAGATCAAAGTTATCATATGTATAAAGTGGAGGAAGAGAGAAAAGAAAATGAAGGCTGTATGTCGAACAATTCCCTTTATTAATTATGAAGAGTGGCTAACATTTTGGGTCCTTCACTACACAGCACCTGAATAATATATCTTAAGATAGGGCTGCTGGCAAAGATTTGGGTACGCTCACCTTTTGTAGAAACTTCCACAAGATGGGCAAAGTATCCTTGTCACCTTTTTGCTGGACAACATGCCCCAAGTACTCAAGTGAGATCCTCTTTCTGCAGCTCCACATCCTGGAACAATGCACGATGCTGTTCTTGGGCAGTCTGGACAGGAAAATTGCAGGATCTCCATATATAATTTTCACTACTGGGTTGGAAGAGATTCTCTTATCTTCACTGATTTGTTGGTTCAGCTCCAGAAGGGTTTTATCCAAAAGCTACTTGGAAAACCAGAGTGTGTACATGAGTCACCATAAAAATATATCCACTTTTAAATATACAAAATACAATCCTCTAAGGCAGACTGGAAATTGCTGTAGCGTGACAGGAACTTCATGCTTCCTTTGAGAATTTGGAACACTGTGGTTTTCAAAAGTTGAGATGTCCATTTCCTAAGAGCTATGGGGGAAAAACGTTAAAATATGGGCAGCTCTTTTTCTTTCGTCATACTGGAGTTCTTATGGAAATAAGATCTATTACATTTTGTTGTCTTTGACAGCTTCCATGGTTCTATTCTAACATCAAACCAAAAAAATCAACCCAATTTGGAGCTACGTACATGAAAAATATGAGAATGATGACCATTAACTTCTTTGTTGAAATCTGAAACACAGATGCCAGGATTGCAAAAGTCACGTTCAGTCCCATTCAACTGCAATCTTAACTTTGTCCCATACAAGTCCATAACTACTTAAAATGAAGAGTAAACAAGTCTCCTATCTTTGATAGTAGGTAGTCCCAGAGAATGCCCTGAAAGATGTAATGCGACTTTGTCTTCATCTCACCTAGTCATTAAACAGAACATCTTTCTTTGTTGTTGCTAAAGCCTGTCAAGTCAACTTTGACTTACGGCGACCCTATGAATAAAAGACCCCCAAGTCACCCTATCCTAACTGCCTATTCAGGTTTTGCAGATTCTGGAATATGTCTTCCTTTAATGTGTCTATCCATCTGCAATGCAGTCTTCGTCTTTTTCTATTGGCGTCTATCTTGCCAAGTATTACTGTCTTTCCTAGTGAGTCAGGTCTTCTGATGATATGTCCAAAGTATGACAGCCTCAGTTTAGTCATCTTGGCCTCTAGGGAGAGTTTAGGCTTGATTTGCTCTAGGACCCATTCATTTGTCTTTTTGGCTCTCCACAGTATCCGTAGAACTTTTCTCCAGCAACACATTTCAAAGGAGTTGATTTTCTTCCTATCACCTTTCTTCACTGTCCAGCGTTCACCACCATACATAGAAATTGGAAATAAGATGGCATGGACAATCTAACTTTAATATTGACTTAAATATTTTTACACTTCAGGACCTTGTCTAGTTCTTTCATAGCTGCCCCTCTAAGTCCTAGTCCTCTTTTGATTTCTTGACTGCAGGCAATTTCCTCCAGGACTTATGCACAGAATCTTTACATTCCCTCTTCTTCTGCCTCTGTAGCTGGAGCATAAACTTGGATTATGGTTATATTGATGGTTTTCCCCCTGAAAGTCCTATTGACATGCATTATATCCTTTTGACTCCTTTTGTTACATCTCTCCTCACTATAAATGCCACCCCATTTCTTCTTAGATATTTATTTCATGTCCCCTGCTAATTTCAATCCCTTGATCCCCATGACTATTACGGAATGGAAGTGAGGCTTCAGAACCTACCTAGTACAGCTGTTACTCCACTGGAAAAACTCTATCCTGGGTTCTACAATTTTGATATTAAATATGATTCTGTGTGCCTGAGAGGTTGCCCGGATGAGCACGTAGGCAGCAACGGTCGAACGATCGAAAACCAGGTCAGGCCAGTAAAATCCCCAGTCACGTAGCCCCAAGAGACCTCAAGCTGTGCAAACCCACAGTAGACAAAGGGTCCTCAGCCCCTGAGAAGCCAACTTGAGGGGATTAGCGTGTTTGCCCCAAGTTGAGCAAATATCCTATCAGGCAAGGACCATTTAAGATCCTGAGACTTTGGCAACACCTTGTAAACTCATCATGCAAAGGAAGTTACCTTTGTGGAGTTTCTTTCTCGTTGCAACACCTATTGTTCTCCCTGGGAAAGGATTAGCCCTCCAGGCACTTTTTCCCCTACAAATAGCCCCAGTTTTTGAGCGTTTCTTTGGATCACTCCCGGTCATCCCAGCAGACAGTTGCTCCATCTGTTTAGTAATCTCCTCAGCCCTCTCCGTGCTGAGCCCCACTTCTCCACTGTTTTTCCCGGACCAAGGACTTCAGGAAAAGGTGCAGTATTACCCCTGCTACACCCCCTTCAATATTCCACTATCCAGTTTCCTCTCTTTTGCTTCTTAATAGGTCTTGAGTGAGTGTGTGAGTAATTGCATTGGTGTGTGCGACTTTCATTCAATAAAATCATTTATTGGACAATTTTGTTTGATTTTTGGCTTGGCCTGACCCCGTAAAAACTGGGTAAAAAGACCCTGCTAGGTAACCCTGCCTCTCACATTGCTATTTCTCGTGCTCTGGTTTCCATTCCCCATCACATAGAGCACATTGAGGTGTCCCCCAAGGGACCCCAGAAATCAGGATAACATAGCATTCTGTTCCTGCAGAGGAGAACCCATAAGCAGAACCTGAGCACAAGACAACTCTTCCAGCTGTGTTCTCTAGCAACTGATTTTCAGAGGCAGAATAGGCCAGAGACATTTTACATTTGTAGCAGATATGAGAGATACATTAATTTTTGTTTTTTTTACATTTAATCTGCAGGCTGCCCAATAATCTCCCTATTTGTCTTTCTGAACTGAAGAAGACAGTTAACTTTTTAAAATGTGACTGGTATGTTAGCAATATTCCTAGTAATTCCTTCCAAAATTATTAGATCTTGCCTATGTTGCACATCACTGCCTGAATGTTATTGTTATATAACATCCTTTGAGAGGGAGATTCAAAGCTATATCAAATGGTACTCACAAAATGTCTTGTCTGCAAACTGCTGAAAATCTTACGATATAAACAGGTAGAAAAACACGCACATTCTTCTGCTGTAATCAGATACTTCATACTTGTCTTAGGAACGGAATTTTGTATTATCACCATCATCATCACTGCTGCTGCCACCACTGTTACCACCACCACCACCACCAATATTCTGCCTAATTTAGTTTACCTTTAGTTCAGGAAGAATAATGGTGCGTGCAACAATTCCCTCCCAATTGTTTCTCTGCTCCTTTGTGGAAAGTTGACCATCAAAGCGCACTGGCCCTAGAAAAGAAAGTTAATTACATGTGAGT
>CAOKZL010004750.1:0-18432 GCA_948472985.1 Iguana delicatissima | reverse complement strand
TGTCCTTCCTTTTTAATCTGATTTATTTTGCAACACTTCTTCACTTTTCACTCATCAACACAGTTCTGGCAACATCAGGGATGATGATAATTGCACTCAGCAGAGTTACACCTGGTGGCCTCAACAGTTTGTGGTTTGCCATGCTGCATCTCGTTCCATCATTGCTTCCACAGACTCCCATTTTGCTATCATCTTCTCAGACAAGTGCAATGGGTTGGATTTGACATCCCAGATTCCAATGCTTCATCTCACAGCTTGGAGGATATTCCCCCACAAGCATCAGCCACTTTACATGTAGACAATCAACCAGGAAGTTATACTGTCATAAGTGGAGGTACTTTCTCACTTTTATCAGGGTTTTAAACACATATTAGGTGGGGTAATTGTACTTAGACTTTCCCATAATTGCGCCTTTTGGTGGACTATTCACATGACATCATCTTGTTCCGCCATGGGAGACCATTGGAAAGCATTTATTAACACCTAAAAATCAATTAATTAACTTCTTTCTTGCTTCTGTTGTGCTATGATTTCCTGTACAAAAATTATCTTGTGCTTTTTTATTTAGTGGTCATCCTGCGAACTCACACAACCCCACCTCTTCTCCCTCATCACTATGTTCAGCTTCTTTAGTTGCTGGGCTGCTCTGCTGGACATGGGGAACTGAGTAGGTTTGTGTGGGAAAATGCACAACCCCAGATGTGTGGTACAGGGTATGGGATCCTCAGCCAAAAGGAGATCAGCTGTAGAAGTTTGAAAGACGTTACACAGGCACAGAGACTCCCAAGATGTGTGAGTTCACAGATGGGCCTCAAAAGACCAAGCACAGTTACAGTAGTAAATCCGTTTTTTTACTAGAAGTAATTGTTAATGATGAGCACATATTTATCATTCTGATGCTCTATAATCACAATTTTGTCATCTTCTTTCAATCCCAGCTGCGGGAAATGCTGTTTGGTTTGAGTATAATTTGAGGTAAAGCAGAATTAAACATGTAATTGAAAAACAAAACAAAAAACACAAAATAAAATCCTGTGACCACCCCAGGCTTCTCAGTTTGTATAAGTTAAATTTTCATCCCAAAACAATCTATTGTGATTTCTGAAGTCTATGTATTGCATCCATCTTGTTGTGATTATTGAGCCTGACTTCGGCTTAATCTCTCAAAAATAGTTTTTGAAGAAGTAATCAGATCAAAACCTTTAAAAGGACCCAATTCTACAGTCAGTATTGCTTACAGCATACTTTGTGTTATTTAAGTGCCATAACAATAAGTTATGAAACTGTTCTTTCAGAAAAAACACAAGACACAGGGGTGCCATCTGTAAGGTTAACATAAGTATTCTGCCACAAGCTTTTGTAAACTAGAGCTCTGTCATCCATAATTAGATCTTTAAGTTTTTGAAGTCTTTTTACATGAGAGACAGGTCCTTTTACTTCCTTCTTTCTAACTAATATTATCTGGTTTCAAATATATAAATCTCCTTGCCATCACAGTTTTACTTATAAGCAAGCTCCTGCATATTCAAAGCCATCATCATCTCGTGTTTTGGTCCTCTTGGTTTGTAGTTCACTGAGGCCGTAGCAGTCCCCGCTTAAACTGCAAGTCCCCAGGAGTCCATGGATGTTGAGTGAATATAGTGCTGTAAATATATACGCGGAATGCTCCTACCGGCTGCTGGGTTGCCAGGGCGCCGGGGTGCCCCGGGCTCTTCTGCGCAGGAGGCGGGCCCTCCGCCGCCAAGTCCCCTGCTCCTCGGCCGTTCTCCCGCGCGCGGCAGCTCAGCAGGGCACCACCTTCCCCCAGCCGCGCCGGCGGCCTTCCCGCGCAGGCCCCGGCCGCGGCAGCTGCCTCTCGCTTGTGGCCCGCCCCCGCCCCGCAGTGCGGTGCGGCGGCGGCGGCGGTGCTCTTTTGTGATGGCCTTCGCTCTGCGTGTTTGTGTGTTTGCCCTCTGCTGTGGTGCCCAGAAGCTTGTTTGTCTAGCGTTGTTAACGGTGATTTGGGGCCAGAGTGCTGGCATCGCCCAGGTGAGCGGTTGTGGAGGGTAGGAGTAACCCGCGGCCTGCAGAAGCCCTGTGCCCCTGAGTGGGCAGGGCCCCTCTGCTCCTCCTCTGCGGGAGGGCAGCGGCTGCACCTGAGAGGACCCTAGCCCTCCCAGCCACCAAGCATTGCTTTTTTTTTGTTTTTATCGGAGAAGGGGCGCTCTTCCCCGAGGCGCTAAAAAATGGTCATAGCAATACTCCTGAGAGGAAAATATCATGAGACTCGTGGCTGGATGGTAGAGGGAGAAGTGAGCAACACTTTCCTGGAGAAGGACTGTGGAAAGTCCTTTCGTCTGTATAAAGGTACTGTGGGAACGCCTCCAGCGCTTTCCCGCCACTTTGCGCGTGACCGAAGCCCTTTAAGGGGGGGCGTCACCGGCGAAGAGGTGCATGCTTGCTTTCCTCTTGCCTCCAACGCCCCCCTTTCCTCCTGAAAGCTCCTGGCCGATTTTTGCATGAGGCCTTGGTTAGGGCTGTTTGCTATCATCCGCTGTCAATGCCTCCCCAAACTGCAGGGCCAGGATTCCATAGGGCGTTGAGAGTGGGGTGATAGCACTATAGCAGCCTAGTGTGGGAAACGGCCTCTCACTTTGCTTCATGCCGAGGGCCTTCGGCAGTAGCTCTGGGAGCCAGCCACGAGGGCCTTCCCGTTCCCTTCTTCTGATATATTGTTCGGCTGTGTTGTTTTGCAGGTTGTCTTCTCCTGCCTTCTTTAGGTTGTGAACCACCCGGCACAGGGTCCTCTTACCCAGGCAGGCGGTGGCCTCAGGCAGTAAGCCTTAAGTGTCCAAGGCAGCCAAATTCACTCTACTGCGTTTTTAATTTGCCAGGGTAGAGGGGAGAGCCTTGCCATGATGTCCAAGGACTCTGCTTGGCTTTGGGCTGAGGATATCTGACTTGGGTGGGAGCTTTGGCTATTTTGCACTAGACTGTTGTAGTGCTACTATTCTTTCCAACGTCCTATGGAATCCTGCAGTTTGCAATTGACTGTTGACTGTTCAGGCAGCAAAATCTCATGGGCTGTCCTTGCTCAATTACACAGCTAAATAATTGAAGACTTCAGAGCACACTCAGGAAGATTTCTTATTTCATATGTGTCAGCCAAAATATCAAAGAATGGGAGGCCTGGTACTTTGCAAATGAAGTCAGACCCAGAGACATTTTCTTGGGCGGGTGTAACTGTCATTTTTTAAAATTATTATCGTTATTATTTTTAACCTCCATTAAGTTTGGGAAGCATCTCATGGACTTTTCTTTTGGGAACCAAAACGGGTTTATGTTCTAGATGCTTTCAATGGGAACCAAAGATGAGTACGAAGCTAGTCCTCCCTTTGCTTACTTGTTTTGTGAAAACTGTTTGCTTTTTTCCTGTGGAGCTCCTGTTAGCTTCCGCTGCTCCTTGCATGAATACATCCTTCTGGTAAGATTCATTGATAAGATTGTTGCTTGCTCCAGAAATCTCCTTGGTGTGAGATATGAAGAATGAAGCATATTTGGAACATGTCTATGTGTCATCTTCTCCCTGTTCTTCTTAGTGTTTTAACAGTTCTCATTTGGGATCTGATAAATTTTGCACTTTAACTAATTTTTTTCGTTGCTGCCAAATATCATCATGTGTAGGGCAATTTCTGTCCTGTTCAATTTATTGCTGTTTTGAGTTTCATTAAAGTTCTCAATTTATTTTTGTATTGAATTGTAAGCCATCTTGAGCACTGGCAAAAGTGGAATAAAATGTATTACAGGCCTTCACCTGGGTTAGGAGCACAGGACTCACACAAAGTAGAAACACAAATATCAAAATGTATTTGTGTGTGCCTGTGGGAAAGGATATGTGGGCATTGTGGGGAGAACAGGTACTCTAGGACCTAAACCAGCAGGGAAGGGAGAGGGAAGTGAGTGGGCATGGTGGCGCTAGACCTCCTCTCTTGCCTGTCTTCTGGTGGCGGGGAGGGGGACATTGCAGAATTTGAGTGCTGAGAATCAGGCTGTGTAGTCACCAGACATTGGATGGTGGTGGGACAGGAGGAGGCATCAGAGGTGGCTTTTTAACCTCATAGGGGCACACGCAGGGTAAAGTTTGGTTGCAGAAATAAGCACTGGGGGGGAGGGATTGGGAGAAACTGACAAATAACCAAATTCATGAAAAGTCAAACCCACATATGTGGAGAAACTGACTGTATAACTCAGTTTGCTAAGCAGTCCCAGGATAGAATGATTTTCCCAACAGTTCACATGCAGGTATTCCTTTTTAACCCGGCAAATATCATAATGTATTTTGCATTCCACTCCAGGTTTTTTCAAATGATACGTTTTTTGAATTTTGGCTATTTTTCTGCTGAATCGCTGTAAAGATGAGGTGGTACTTCTATTGCAAGGTGCTTAGAAACATATTTCTGTCCACAAATCTGAAAAAATCACTAGGGATTCACAGAATATTGCTATAGTAGTGTTTGACATATACTTTGCATTTGCTCTGCATGTTTTTTCTTTCATTTGTCTCTAATATAGACCTTTGAAGGAGCCTAGCATGGTATAGTAGTTTGAAAACCGTTGCACTTATCACCCTCGAGACTCAGGTCCCCTTGCAGGGCCATGGACAATCACTGGGGTGACGTTGGGTGCATCACACACTCTAGCTCCAGAGAACCCCACTGGAGATTCACTTTACAAATGTTGTTGACAATACTTAAAGGCACACAACAAGAAGACTTGTGAACCATTTCAGACAGGAATTCAAATGAACTCACAGATCAGATTCCAGTCAGGTTCTTGTGCTCTCTTTGCAAAGCCTAATATGGGGCCTCCAGAAAATCTGTTTTTTCTACCCAAATAAATAGGGCTGTCTAGGTCTTTGATTTGAATAGATCCTTCCCAGCCAGTTCAGGAGGTCTGGCCAGTCCTCAGAATTGCTTAATATCTGCAGAATAAAGTATCTTTTCTTGGGCAGCTTCAGTTAGGTGAGGGAGTATGTAGGTTTAAGTTTCCCAAATTGCCTTTTCAGAGTGAATTCTACATTCTTGAGGGTCTTGACCCATGAGCTAAATAAAGGTATTCAGTTGACTGATGGAAACAAAACAATCCCCAGCCTTTGGACTTCGGAACGCTTTTGTTTCAGTTAAAATCATTTGTGGGAATTCAAATGTGCATTCATGACACCAACAAAAGCAGAGGGTTACTGCAGTCAGCCCAGCACATTGTGGGTTTGACTTCCATGGATTTTGATTATTTTGCGAATTTTTCCAAGCCCTGCCACCCCATCCTCATGCACTTCTTTTCCAGAGAGGTTGCCTCCTCTTCTCAGTGTCTCCAATCATGTATCCCTTTAAAAACCCACTTCCTAATTTTTTCTACCAGCAATCTGCCCAGGCCCAGTTAAGGATGGCTCATAGCCCTGTTTCTCAGTATCACTCCCATGTTTTCCTCAGCACACATCTTAAGGGAAGGATGTGGGAAGAGAGGAAAGTATAAGGCCACGATGTCATCTATCCCCTCCCCTTTCCTTCCTCTGACCTGGGTTTGACTGGCTGCTCCAGTTCTCCCCACCATGCCTCAGCCTCCCCGCCTCCCAGATTCCCATATTTGTGATTTCTCCAGTTTTGAGGATTCCTGCTCCTGACTTTAGCTAATGTGCAGGGCTGACTGTAACATCTAAATTACTTTGTTGTCTCTGAATATGTCTGCTATATTGAATAGTTTCCATGTGGAAGTTTCGATTTAGGAGCATTTTACATGTATATATCATTGTCCTATTCCCAGCCACTGTCTTCTCACGCACACCTGGCCACAATTGTACCTAGTTTTAGTTTATCTTGGGCTTCAGCAGATTTTAGGTCTGATTTGCTCTATTGTTATTTAACTGCCATCAAGTTGACTTATGATGAACCTAATGGATGGCACATACTTCCAAACTCACTCTATCATCAACTGCCCTGCTCTAGGCCCCCAAGATCCAGGGATGCGTCTTCCTTGACTGAGTTCATCCCTTCTTGTAATCCACTTTCTCTTTTCCTAGAGCCTTGCTTTATTAACAAGCATTATTGTCTTTTCTAGTGAGTCAGGTCTTCCCATGATATGGCCAAAGTACTACAGCCTCAGTCAGCTATTTCAACTTCAGGGGCTCTGATTTGCTCTAGGATCCATTCATTTGTCTTTTAGCAGCCCAGGGTATCCATAGAACATTTCTCAGCACCACATTTTAAATGATCTATTTCTTTATTCATTGTCCAGCCTTCACAACCATCCATAGCAAAAACAAATACAATGACATGGACCATCCTATTTCAGTATTCAATGATATATCTTTACACTTCAAAAGCGCATTTTCCTTCATAGCTTCCCTTCAAAGCTCCTAGCTTCTTCTGATTTTGACTGCAATCTCCATTTGTACTAATGACTTGGAGCCAAAGCACAGAAAATCCTTGAGACTACCTCAAATGCCTTCTATTTTCTCCTTCTCTTGTCTGTATAACTATTCCTTAGCATTACAACTCCCAGAGCTCCCTAGCTGGCATGACTTTTCATTCCCCCAATCCAATTTAATTGTGTACCTTTAATTTGGGGATAATCAAGGCAAAATTCAGGGTAAGTGTTCTGGTTATACAGTTCACCAGAACCTCGTCCTTCTGCTTGAGTAGATTTAGAATAAGAGAATTATGAGAATATTGATGCATTTTCTTATTTCCACCTATGCTCATCGAAAGCTGGACAGTGAAGAAGCAGACAGGAAGAGGAGTCTCATTGAAATGTGGGGCTGGAAGAGAGTGCTGCACATACCATGGATGGTACTAAAAAAGACAAATACAATGAATCTGAGACCAAATCAAGCTTAAAATTCTCCCTAAAAGCCTGAGGATGAGATAGACTTGTCCTTAAATTGGATGCATCATGGAGATGACGTGACTCCTGGAAGATACTTACCTTTGGCAAGCAGAAAGCAAGTAGGAAGAGCAAATATAGCAATACAAGTGGATTTAATTCCAATCAAGGAAGCCACCGTTGCCAAGACCCGAGGAGGGGAAGTGAATGACCAAGGATCTTGAAGACCTCTTGAATGACTCATAAATCAAAATCTACCTTAATGTCATGTAACAAGTAACAAGCCCTGATTAATTTATTTCTATGGCCTTGGCTGAATTTCCTAAACAATAAAATGCTTTCTCCCTTATCTTACCTTACTATAAAACATTCAAAATAATCTAGTTCTTTTCCCCCTATAAGCTCACCTTAGGCTACCAGTGGTTCAACTCTGCCCAATATGTTTTGGACTTCAGCTCCCAGAAGCCCTAGATTCCAATGCATACTGGCTGGGGCTTCTGGGAGCTGAAGTCCACAAACATCTGAGGACCCACAGGTTGAGAATCACTGCACTAGCTCACAAATATCAAAAATACTTCTCAAGCCCTCCCACACCCTCCCAACCATAGGCCTAGGGATAAGGATGGCACCATCAATCTGCATAATGTCATAAACACAGTAGTTCTCAACCCGTGGATCCCCAGATGTCGTGGACTTCAGCTCCCAGAAGCCCTGAGAATTGACCATAGTGGCTGGGCTTCTGGGAGCTGAAGTCCACAAACATCTGGGGACCCACAGGTTGAGAACCACTGTTATAACACAGTCACACAGTTACATTTGGCAGTGCTTATCAGTGCTACACACTTCTTAAAGTGGTTTTACAATGTTTTTAGCTAATGCCCCCAACAAACTACTCATTTTACTGACCTGTGGAAGCAGGCTAGGTCAACCTGCAGTCGGCACATTCTCAAACTCATACCGTTGTGGCTGCAGCACCAGGTATTACTACTGCGCCACCAGGGGCTTGATCCACATGTTGTCTGCCACCATCCCGTCCTTCCCCTGTCCCCAAGACATTGCAATCATGAGTGAATTATTCAACGAGGGTTTTCCTTGTCAAGTAAATGCCTGATTTACGCTGCCATCCCACACTTTCCTGTGGTTGCAGTACTTTTGGAAGCACACAGAGAGTATACTGGGTCTTGACAATAAAGTAGGCAGTGTCATGTCCTGGATTGCGGAGGCAGTTGATGTGGAGTGCTCTGAGCACTCCCCTCCTGGAGAGTGCTGTGGCATCCCCACAGGCTTCCACTGGCATAAGGTAGGGGTATGAAAGGTCTCCTACATTCAGCCTTTATTTGTGTGCTGTGCTTGTGTGTGCTCTCTCTCTCAGGCCATTTCCACAGTAGATGTTATAGTGCTATTATTCCACTTTCAACAGCCTATGGGATCCTTGGATTTGCAGTTTAGAGAGGGGCCTCAGAGAACCTTTCCTAAATTGCAAACCCCAGGATTCCATAGGCTCTTGAAAGTGGAGAATAGCACTAAAACAGTCTAGTGCGGAAATGACCTGAGATAGATAGACGAATGGATTCCCTCTCACTTTTTCTCTCTACCTCTTCCTTTATAATAGGTAGTATCAAATTATTTGGCCCCAGGAAATATACCAAGCTTTAATCTATGTAGTGTTCAATTTTCTGGAAAGTTATCAGAGTCATGATGAGATTAAAAACAATGGATGATCAAAAGGCAGCGGCAGAGGCAAGAACAAAAGCCCCAGCTAAACTAATTGCATTTTCCATTTAGCAAGCAGTATGTGGAATTAATTTCCCAGGCTGCTGCCAAAGAAGCACACCCAGATGAATATATTCATCATTAAACACACAGCTGCTAAAATCACGTCACTTCTGTATTCAGCTAGGGAAGGGGAAGAGGAAGAAAAAGGAGAAAGATTGCATTTTCAATATAGGACCCCTGCATTTTTTCATCCCAGCAGGGAAACTAGGGCCAGCTGAAAACCTGCTGTCATGTCTAAGTAGTTTTCTCCTGTGCCAAAATCTTTGAATCAGAGTTGAAAGAGAGGAGGCAAAGGGACCATTTACTTGGATTCCTATCGTGCATGAAGATAATATGAGAGCATTGACTTTGATGGCTATTGTACTCTGATTTAAAAACTCCAAAGTGTGTTCTCCATCACACTCCAAGGAGTACTGTATTCCACTGTTGAACTGCTCTTGCCATCAGGCAAGTCTTCCTAATGTTTGAGGTAGAATCTCTTGGGCCATTGCTCTGTGTCCTAGTCTCTGGGCAGCAGCAGCAAAACAAGCTTGCCCTGATGTCTAGATGGCTTCCTTTCCAATCTTTAAACATGGCTATCATATCTCTGCTTACCTTTTCTCCAGGCTAGACATATAATTGGCTCTCTGAGCAACTCCTCATGGGTTCTACGGTGTTCCAGGATTCTACCATTTTCAGCCACCCTCCCTGGCCATCTTCCAGCTTGTCAATATCCTTCTTGAAATGCAGAGCTGCCAGAACTGACACAGGATTCCCGGTGACCTCTATCTAAAGCAGAATAGAGGGCTCCTGCCATCACTTCTTTTGACCTAGACTACATCCTACTCTAGGAGAGCACTATAGAGGAGGTACCAGTCCAGTTCCCAGATTCCCTTGACTTCAGTTTGTTTTTCTGCTTCTCTTTGCGTATAACTGGCTTCAGATGTCCCACTTTGGTTCAGTTGCATATGAGTTTACACTTTGATTGTGCTGTGATACTGTTGGCATCAAACGTAGTTTCCTTAACAGTTGGGGTCCCTTTTAGTTTCTGTTTGCCTCATTCTATGCATTGGGAACGACAGAGATGTATTACAGAGTAGCATGGATGAAAAACAAATGCATGTTTTCTCTGGGAAAGGAGCTGGCCTAATAATAAACAGAGATAAGATAAGGTAATAGCTGGTCTATAATCATCCTGACAGTACAAGGTTACCGGCCTGACGCCCACAAAACACCTTCACACCTGTGCACAAGAAAAGGATCCAACAGAGAGGTTGGGAGAGATAATAAACCTCAGCATGCCTACACTTGGCTGAAATAGGTGATGAAAATCTAAATTTTTTACTTCAGATCCCTCTTTTGACTGGACCACAGAGATGGGGAGGTAGCACTTCCCCAGCTGATTGTGAAATGAAAGGCTGAAAGAAGGATAAAGCAGAAAAGCCCTTTGAAGGAACAAAGGGACCAAATTTTTACTTGGGTCAGACTGGTCCAGCTATGCCACTGCCAAGCAATTGCTGACAACCAACTCATACATGATAGTCTCTGTCATTCTAATAGCCAGCCAAATGCTCCTGTGTAACAAACAAGATGCTAGGATATTTTAGTAACAATGCTTTGCTATGCAGTTCTAATAGAGGGAGAGATTGTGCTAGGTGACTGATTCTGTCATTCAAAATAGTGGCCATTGCTACACTATACTGTTCTAGTGCTGTCATTTCACTTACAACAACCTGTGGAATTCTGGGGTTTGGCATCTGAGGCCAAAGAGTTTTCTGGCTGAGAATCTGAAATGCCCCTCCCTAAACTGCAAACTCCAGGATTCAGATGTTGAAAGTGGGATAATAGCACTATAAGAGTGTAGTGTGGAAAGGAAATGGTCAGTGCAAAATCCAATCCCGCGCCCAGGCGTCACTAGAATAAACCTAGTGTTAAGCTGCAACTCACTCCTCCTGTTGGTTTACTGATAGACCAAAGCTTAGAGTTACCAGGGGCTACCCACGTTGATCTCGTTGCATTTGGCATAGACTGGGTTTTCCAACCTTGGGAACTAGTCTACTAGCACCACAACTCCTAGTAGTTTCAGTAGCATATTCAGATAGTCCAGAGGGCCCAAGGCAAAGGCCTTTGAATTTCTACAAGATATAGAATCAAGCTAGGTCATGGCTGGAAGTTGTTACCCTGTGGACTGCAACCAAGATAACAACAAAGATGGGAACTGTCTGCAGCACTTCACTTTAGTCAACCAGAGGCAGGGTACCAGGAGGATATCTTGTAACCTATGTATATTGGGTTGAGGTCAGTTAAGTAGTTAATACAAGTTTCAAAATAGAAATGATGTTTTATTAACTGACAAACAAACAGAAAAAGACACCACGGTCCTATGACTAATGGAAGAATCTAGTAATAAGGATTTTCAGGGAAAATGGGCTGATATGACAGCTTTCTCATAGTCCTGAAGAGATTGAAGATGGTAGGGAGGAAACTGAGCAGCCGAGGGAGCCTCCCCTTGACAAAGCGGCAGCGAGGTTGATGAAGTCCGCAGTCATCTAGGAAGCTCTTCGTACTGGGGGTTTATGGGGCAAAAGTATGACCGAGGCTAACGGCCTTGGGTAGAACAATGAGGTTTGGGCATAGACAGGTCTCCAAGGTCAGAATTTCAAGGACTATTTGAAAGTTCGAATTGACAAAACAAACTGCCCAGATGCAGCTCGCTTGGGTGAGTAAGTTTCCAGCTCACCAGGCCTGCTTTGGGGCAGGGGGCTTCTTTGACTAATTGCGTATTCTTAAATGGCAAGATTGTTTCGTACATCTAAAGCAAGATCTGGCTGCATCCTTGGCTTGCTTAGGTGTAAGCAGAAATGTTTTCAGCATTTAGTAGCCATGCCTAGCTGTCTGTTGCACGGTTGCACAAACACTTGGCTGAGGGTGGCAAATGTGGCCGAATTATGCACACCAAACGATATCTTATGTTCTACCAAAGCCAGGCCAGTTCATGGTGATAACAAAGTGATGTGGGATTCCACTTGCAAGTATTCAATAATATGTTGGCCTCATCCTGTGCCTCCGGCAGTCATTTTCAGATTATCCTTTAGTATACGTTCCCCACTTCGTCTCGTTTCACTTTCAAGGACCTCGACCATTTCAACTCATGCCAGCCTGCATTTGTCATGGAGTTATTTTATTTGGATAGGTCCTTATGTTTGAATGCCTTCCTTCAAGCATAGACAATTTATGCTTTATGTAAATAATCCATGACAAATGCAGCTAGCATGAGTTGAAATAGTCCAGAGGTCCAAAAAGCTGAAAGTGAAACAAACGATGGGGAAGCATATATGAAAGGATAATCTGGAGAAATCGCTGCCAGAAGACACAGGGATCAAGGCCAAGGTAATATTGCTGGGAAAAAGATACTTTCCAGGAGTGGAATCCCACATCACTTTGTTATCACCATGAACTGGCTGGCTTTGGTAGACATTAGATATCGTTTGAATACCACAAATTCGGCCACATTTTTGCTACTCAGCCAAGTGTCTTTGAGTGTCCTAGAGGGCACGAAGCTAGGCACGGCCATTAAATGCTGAAACATTTCTGTTTACACCTAAGCAAGCCAGACACAGCCAGATCTTGCTTTAGGAGATCTCCCGACAAAAACACTTCATTAAGGATGCACGTAAGTACAAAGAGCCCCCTGCCCCGAGCAGGCACCCTGGTGAGCTGGAAACTTGCTACCCAGCGAGCTGCACTCCCCGTGTCCCTGCCCATTCCTTTGTCAATTCGAACTTAATCATGTTAAATTCTGACCTTCCGGAGACATTGTCTCATGCCCAAACCTCATTGTTCTTCCTCCGCCTGAAGGCCAGACTCAGCCTCGGTCATACTTTGCCCCAGAACAGCTCCACTTCAAGAGCTTCCTCGATCGCCTCTGTTTCCATCAAGCCTGGCTGCCGCTTTGTCGGGCGAGTTCCCCTCCGGCTACCACGTTGAGTTCCTCCCTACCATCTTCAATCTCTTCAGGACTATGAGAAAGCTGTCATATCACCCATTTTCCCTGAACCTGATTAACTAATTCTTCCATTAGTGGTTATTGTGTACTCTTTTCTGTTTGTTTGTCAGTTAATAAAACATCATTTTTGCTATTTTAAAACTGTCTGACTACTTGACTCACCTGACCCCGTATACATAGGGTTACAAGATCCCTCCTAAGTTACCCTGCCTCTTGTTAGCTAAAGTGAAGTGCTCCAGTTAAATTCCCCATCTTTGTTGTTGCTGTTTGGTTGCAGTCCACAGGGTAACACTTTCTAGTGATGACCTAGCTTGATTCTATATCTTGTAGAAGATTGAAGGGCCTTTGCCTTGCCCAACTGTCAGTTCTAATCTGTTTGGATTTTCTAGGAGTTGTGGTGCTAGTCAACTAAGTTCCCAAGGTTACAAAACCCAGCCCATCCAATAATCAGATCAACATCAGTATTCCCCTTCAGTATTCTTAAGCTTTGGTCTATCAGTAAACCAACAGGAGAATAAGTTGCAGCTTTAACACTAAGGTTTATTCAGTAGATCCCTGCAGGATATATAAATACACTGACCATTTCCTTTCCACACTGCACACTTATAGTGCTATTATCCCACTTTCAACATCTTAACAGAATCCTGGAGTTTGCAGTTTAGGGAGGGGCATTTAGAATTTCTAGCCTAGAAAACTCTTTGGCCTCTAGGAATCTACAAACCCCAGAATTCCACAGGTTGTTGTAAGTGAAATAACAGCACTAGAACAGTATAGTGTAGCAATGGCCACTGTTTCGAGTGGCACAGTTCAGATAAATTAGCCTAGGCACAATCTTACCCCTCTATTAGACTGTATAGCAAAGCATTGCTCCTCGTCTCCTAGCATCTTGTTTGACACAGGAGCATTCGGCTGGCTATTAAATAACAAGACTATCTTACCACATGTATGAGTTTGGGTTGTCAGCAATTGCTTGGCAGTGGCATAGCTGGACCAGTCTTGATTAGATAAATGGTTCTTTTTGGTCTCAAAGGGCTTCTGTTTTATACCTTCTTCAGCCTTCATTTCACCAATCAGCTGGGAAATCTACACTCCTCCCCATCTCTGTGGTCCAGTCAAAAGAGGGATCTGAAGAAGGTAGGTTTCATCACCTATTTCAGCCAGTGTACATACTGAGGTTTATCATCTCTCTGAACCTACTGTTGGATCCTTTTCTTGTGCACAGGTGTGAAGGTGTTTTGTGGCATCAGGCCAGTAACCTTGTACTGTCAGGATGATTATAGACCAGCTATTGCCTTTATCTATCTCTGTTTCTATTTAGGCCAGCTCCCTTCCCAGAATAAAACATGCATTTGTTTTCATATCATGCTACTCTGTAATACATCTCTGTCGTTCTCAAATGCATAAATGAGGCAAACAGAAATCTAAAAGGCAGCCCAGACCTATGGTTACTGCCATTTAATCCAGTGATCCACAGCACAATCAAAGTGTAAACTCATATGCAGAGCTTTTGCGACCAAAAAAGTGGGATGCGAGGCCAGGGTCTTGCGCAGAGAACAGAGCAGAGACTGAACTGGCAGACTGGGAACTAGAATCAGATCCCTGCCTCCATTGTCCCTTACTCCTAAGAGTAGGAATATAGGAATTCAGGCTCAAAAGACAGATGCCCTCATTTTGCTTTGGTCAGAGGTCACCGGGAATCCTGTGTCCAGTTCTGGGCACCTCATTTCAAGAAGGATATTGACAAGCTGGAAGATGGCCAGAGGAGGGTGACTAAAATGGTAGAAATCCTGGAAACCATGAAACCCATGAGGAGTTGCTTAGAGAAGCTCTGTATGTCTTAGCCGGAGAAAAAAGGTTAAGCAGAGATATGATAGCCATGTTTAAAGATTGGAAAAGGAAGCCATCTAGAACATGGGGGCAAGCTTGTTTTCTGCTGCTCCAGAGACTAGGACACAGAGCAATGGCTTCAAACTACAAGAGATTCTACCTAAACATTAGGAAGAACTTCCTGATGGCAGAGCAGTTTGAACAGTGGAATACACTGCTGCCTTGGAGTGTGATGGGAGTTCAACTCCTTTGCAGTTTTAAAATCAGAGCCTGGATGGCCATCGGCTGGAAATGTCTTTATGCATCTTTATGTATCAGAGGGAGTTGCACTGCATGGACCCTCGTCCTCTCTTCCAACTCTGATTCAAATTTTGGCACAGAGAAGAGCTTCTTGACATGACAGCAGGTTTTCCAGCTGGCCTAGTTCCTGTCATGGAATTATCTGCAGGGTGTGTGTGAAAATGCGCATACATACAAGAGAAAATATTTGTTGTCACACAAAGACAATCTTCCTCCCTTTCTTCCTCTTCCCCTTCCCTACTGAATAGAAGTGACGTGATTTACACTGTGTTTAATGATGATATATTGGTGTCAAATGTCTCTTTGGCAGCAGCCTGGAAATTAATTAGCATACGTTGCTTCCTTATGGAAAGATGATAGTTAGCTGGGCTTTTGTTCTCTGCCTCTTCCTTGCTGCCTTTGATCATCCATTGTTTTTAATCTCATCATGACTCTCGTAACTTTCCAGAATTAATCTTGCATGTAGATTAAAGCTTGGTGCATATTTCCTGGGGCCAAATAATTTGATACTACCTATTATGAGAGAAGGGAAGGGGTAGAGAGAGAAAAAGTGAGAGGGAATCCATCCATCTATGTATTCTCCTAGGTCATTTCCGCACTACATGTTTTAGTGTGATCATCTCGATTTGCCTACTAATCTGGGGTTTGCAATTAGGGAGGGCCTCGCCAGGCCCTCTTAAACTGCAAATCCCGGGATTCCATAGGCTGTTGAAGTGGAATAATAGCACTATAACAGTCTACTGTGGAATGGCCCACAGGCAGAAAGGAGAGAGAGAGAGAAAGAGAGCACACACAAGCACACACACAAATAAAGGCTGAATGTTGATGCAATCTTTCATATCCTGACCTATCCCAGTGGGACCTGGGCACCCCAGCAGCAGTTCTGCCAGGAGGGGAGTGCTACAGAGCACTCAGTTCACACCAACTGCCTCTCGGATCCAGGAGGCATGATGACACTGCCTCTCTTGCTGGAGTGCAGCCAGGTACTTCTTCTGTGCTTCCGTACTCTCCAGATGAGGAAGTGTGGGATGGCAGCGTGATCGCAGGTTCTTGACAAGGAAAACCCGTGAATGATTCACTCCATGATTGCAATGTCTTGGGGACAGGGGAAGGACGGGATCATGACAACATCATCAAGAGCCCTGGTGGCGCGGTTAAATACTGGTGCTGCAGCCACAACATTATGAGTTTGATCCTGCCGGGCTCCAGGTTGACCTAGCCTTCCATTCTTCCACAGGTCAGTAAAATGAGTACCCAGTTTGTTGGGGGCAATTAGCTAAAAACATTGTAAAACCACTTAAGAAGTGTGTAGCACTGATAAGCACTAGAAATGTAACTGCTGCTAACTGTTATAACAGTGGTTCTCAACCTGTGGGTCCCCAGATGTTTGTGGACTTCAGCTCCCAGAAGCCCCAGCCACTATGGTCAATGCTCTCATGCTTCTGGGAGCCCAAGTCCACGAACATCTGGGGATCCACGGGTTGAGAACTACTGTGTTATAACATTGTGCAGAACCATCATCGTGGTCCCATTCTTTCCTGTCCCTATGGCAGTTTGGGAGGGTGGTGCGGAAGGGCTTAAGAATATTTGATATTTGTAGGAGCAGAGAGCAACAGGCTAGTGCAGTGATTCTCACCTGTGGGTCCTCAGATGTTTGTGGACTCCAGAACCTTGCAGAAGCCCCAGCCATGATGGTCAATGCTCAGGGCTTCTGGGAGCTGAAGTCCAAAAACATCTTGTATTTCTTACAGGTTGAGAGCCACTGGGCTAGTGTAAGGTGAGCTTATAGGGGGAAAAAGAACTCATTATTTTGAATGTTTATAGTAAGGTAAGTAAGCGGGAGAAAGCATTTATTGTTTCAGGAAATTCAGCCAAGAACAGGAATGGAAATAAAATTAAATCACTTGTTTGGTTCTTCTTACATGACATTAGGTAGTTTTGATTCCATGGTGACCCAATGAACAAGAGGTCTTCAAGATCCTTGGTCATTCACTTCCTCCTCGTGTCTTGCCTCAGGGCAACGGTGGCTTCCTTGATTGAGTAAGAAAATCCACTTGTACTGCTAGTATCCTCCTACTGCTTCTTAGTTTTGCCAGCAAGTTTGTCTTTTCCAGGGAGTCACGTCATCTCATGATGCATCCAAATTAAGACAGCTGCTATATTCATCCTGGCTTTTAGGGAGAGTTTAAGCTTGATTTGGTCTCAGATTCATCTATTTGTCTTTTTTAGTCATCCATGGTATGTGCAGCACTTCTTCCAGCCCCACATTTCAAATGAGTTCTTTTCCTGTCTGCTTTCTTCACTGTCCAACTTTCAGATAATATAGGTGCAAATTAGAAATACATCAATATTCTCAACTTCATTCTAAACTCAACTGAGCAGGAAATAAGACCTGAGGCTTCCTGTCAACTGTATAACCACAAACATTTACCCCTGAAATTCTATTGGTACTCCAAATGCAAAGGTGACACATAAATCAATTTGGGGAGTCAAAAGTCATGCCAGCTAGGGGATCTGGGAGTTGTAATGCTAAGGATGAGTTATACAGACAATTTACAAAAAGGAGAGAATGAAGACATTGAGGTAGTCAAGGATTTTCTGTGCTTTGGCTCAGTCATTAATCAAACTGCATTGTAATCAAGAAATCAGAAGAAGACTAGGACTTGGAAGGGAAGTGATGAAGGAACTAGAGAAGATCTTGAAGTGTAAAGATATATCATTGAATACTGAAATCAGGATGGTCCATGTCATTGTATTTCTTTTTGCTATGGATGGTTGTGAAGGCTGGACAATGAAGAAAGCACTTTAGAAATGAAGAAAATCAATTCATTTAAAATGTGGTGCTGGGAGAAATGTTCTATGGATACCCTGGGCTGCTAAAAAGACAAATGAATGGAGCACTGCAGAGCAAATCAAGCCTGGACTTTTCCTAGAAGTCGAGATGACTAACTGAGGCTGTCATACTTTGGCCATATCATGGGAAGACCTGACTCACTAGAAAAGACAATAATGCTTGTTAAGATGGAACGCTCTAGGAAAGAGGAAGATTGGATTACAGAGGGATAAACTCAGTCAAGGAAGACGCATCCCTGGATCTTCAAGACCTGAGCAGGGCAGTTGATGATAGAGTGACTTCGAAAGTGTGCCATCCATAGGTCTATCATAAGTCAACTTGATGGCAGTTAATAACAATAGAGCAAATCAAGCCTAAAATCTCCCTAGAAGCCCAAGATAACTAAACTTAGGTTATCTAAATCCTTGCCGTATCGTGAGAAGACATGGCTCAGAAATGACAATGATCTGTGCATCTAAATGCTGACCCCGTAAATCAAAACTTCACATAGAAACTATTCAAATACTAGCTGTCACAGAGCATATTCAATACAACAAAGTATTTTATGTTACAGTTAGCCCTGCACATTAGCTAAAGTCAGGAGAACAGATAATCCCCTGGAAACCTGGGAGAAATTAGAAATATCAGAATGTGGGAAGCGGGGGGAGGCTGAGGCATGGTGGGGAGAACAGACACCCAGGGTCCAAACCAGGTCAAGAGGAAGGAGAGGGAAAGGGGGTGGATTGACATAGTGGCCTTAGACCTCCCTTTCCTTGCCTACATCCTTCCTTGAGTGTGTGCTGGGAGACATTGGGAGTGATGCTGAGAAACTGGGTGATCAGCCATCTGAGTT
>CAOKZL010004749.1:0-18432 GCA_948472985.1 Iguana delicatissima | reverse complement strand
GGATATTCTGAGTATTTGATGCATTCAATCAACCATGGCTTGAAATATTTTAAAAAAATCCAAAAGCAAATTTTTATTTTGCCATTTTATATAAAAGGATGTCTATTTTACAACACCATTGTACATACGGGACATACATCGACAAAATTTCAGATTTATAGGGCTTGGAGTCAAACCTCAGTGGATAATGAGGCCCCATTGTACATATAAAAATACATAAATTTTTATATAAACACATAAATGGCTTCCCTGTCATTGTCACTTTGGACTATATTTTATTTCTTCACATACACGTCAAGAGTAGATATTGTAGTAGGGTAGAGTAGGGACTGCCTCTTGGTAGCGTTGAAAATGTGAAATGATGCAAGGAGCTCTCATCTCATCTAATGTGCAGTTAATGTAACAAAATAAATGGTGCCTCTGAAACCCACGCAATTGTGTATCAGGTCATCCTCTAGAGTAGCTGAGATATTAATATTGCCTTCATTCAGAGCTGTGTATAAAATACAGTGCAACTTAAATTCAAAGATGTCAATGTAATGAAAGATTGATATAAATCTAATAATTATGGCAGCAACATCTGAAATATTAAATGAAATATTGAAAACACTGTATTAAATCACTGCTCCATGGTAGCTGAGGGCTTGAAGTTCATGTGTAGATCCTGCAAACTACTGTATACAGAACACTTTTTCCCACAACAGAAAAATTTGAAAAAATAATTTTGCTGTTTAAGTTCAGGATTTCTTCTAAAATTAATATACTGAAAAGAATCTAGGACTGATTGCTGTGCTCAACCCAGAGTATACAGTGAATAAAAGTGTTATTTTCCTAGTCACTTTGTTTTTTTCTTCTACAGTCCAAGCACAATGAAAATTCAGGAAGATTTAAGGATATGGGCCAGTGTCACAGCTCAGTTGGATGAAGATCGTACAAATATGTTACCAGTATGACAGACTAGCTCTGCGATCTCGTACCACTTGTCAAATTATCAGCAGAAATGGACTAAATTATCCCCAAACCAACGAAATGTTACAAATTTGACTTGAAATTTTCACAGTGAAATAAGCCTTCATATCACTGAAGAGAAAAATGGGAGAGTGGATGCTTGGAAAGCAATCAGTTTGTGATATCTACTATCATTGGACAGTAGAAACTCATCATTGTTATTGTCCCTGAAATCAGTCTCTGAGCAGTAGTTCCATGAACCTGATTCAGGCCTGACAAATTGAGGTCAGAGAGTTTGATGTTGGCTGTCATGTTCACATATTTTTTCTGTTTATTTCCTCTCCCTATGGTATTTTTTTCTGCATACCTGAATTTGAATACAGCACAGCAAAGATGCCCTGAAAGAAAGTCTATAAGGAGACCCGCCAAGGTTATTTTCCAGTCAAACAAACCTGGTTGTCTGACTTGCTTTTAATGAAACTGTCATCATTTCATCATTCAACTTATTGGATTTTTTTTCAGCTTTGTAGCTGTAGAAAAGTTTTGTCAAGGAACGTAATAAATAAATCTCTCCACAAGCAGCATGCGTGTGTACTCAACAGCCCTTTTACCAGGTAGTCTTGTGTGTACTGTTCCTCACAAACCAGCTTCTGAGCTTGCTGGGATATGTAAAAGCTATAGAGAACTGTGAGAGGTTAGAATGTTTATAGATATATCAAGGAAAGAAGAGACAATTTGATTGGGAACCTAGTATTTCCCTGAGATGATCACAGCCTTTTTTTAAAACAATTTTAAAAGCTTCCATTAGAAAAAAAAATTTTTACATTTAACTGAAGCTTGAGTTTGAATATGCGAAAGAGCAACAGTGCCTATGTTTTATTGGATTTGTACTCATGTTTTCTTTCTTCCCATTAATTAAGCATCCAACCCTTGATAACCTATAAAGGTTAAACATACTCCACAACAATCTGTTCTTGTGCTGACTTTTAGTCCAATTAGTTGTATTTTGATTTTTGTGATATTTAAAGTATAGTATCGAAAGTATTCCACAGTCAACATACCTTAATAAAACTGTCATTTGCCAGCCTGCAGATACACAGTTTGGGAATCTCGCTGTCCAAATTGTGAATATTTATAAAACAGAATCAATTTTGAACTCAAGGGTAACAGTTTAATTTTAGCTAACCTGGACTTTTATTTAATCTTTTGGTATCACTGAATAAAATTACTTCAAGTTAGGCAAGTTACAATAGTAAATCTGTAAACTCTTCTACCTCTCAACATCAGCTCCCTTGCTGGTAAGAAGGGAATCTGTGGCCAGGAAACTTCCATTAGAGTTTATTACCTTTAGGTACAGTTTTCCATAAAACAATAAAATAATTCTGTCTGATGTCATGCAACTGTTTGCGTGTTTAAAATGATTGTAATCTTATTTATAGTTCGTGATGGTTTCAGTCCTGAATGGCATATTGCACAACAATAGTCCTGAATTCCTTTCTTCTAGGGGAGGGTAGCTATTTAGAGAATATTTTGGCATAATTAGGATGGCCAGGGTGCGTTGTCTACTATTAATAGGACTTTCATTTTTCTAAAAGCCTTCCTGCTGCAATATTTTTCTCAGTTCTGGGAAGCGCTGGGCTGAAACCATTCTGTAAATAAGATGGCTGTTAACCCTCATGCTTACTGTGCTGCCAAATCATGGACAGATAAGTTTTTGTTTTTATCTATTAAATTCAACCATATAATCTCACCAAAGGATTACAACCTCTGTTGGGATGACTTCTATGAGAAAGAAAGAGACAATTTTTTATTGCAAAGTTTTTCTGAAAAGTTTCCAGCAAAAACCCTTCAAACAGAATCCCCTGACCACTGACATCTACTGCTCCTCTACATTCACATCCAGCCATTGACATTATCCTGGTGCTATAATCCAGGATTGTCTTTGTATCTACCTCCCCTTTTCTGATCTAGCTATTTGCCTTCTCAAAGGTCATATCGAAGTAGCCTAACATTACAGCAGCGAGATGCTAGTTTTTCTTAAGCTCCCATCACTTTTCTTTGTGGACCACACATTATTGTTAATTTTATGTTTTTACCAGTTGTGCACTGGCTTTGGACTGCAAGTAATGACTACAAAGCCCTCCCTTCTTTTTACACTTGAAAAGTCCTGTCCAGTTTTAGGACTTGCCTATTTCAACACCCATGTTATTTACATCCCACAGTAGCTTTCCAGTTACCACCCCTGTTTTTCGTTATGCAAGTAAGTTGGCAAATGTATTCTGTGTGGATATGGGGAGACTGCAGTGCACTGCTGTTTAAATCGATTTTGATTCTGTTGAATGGATCAGTGCAGTTTAAATAAAATAATAAATCTGGAAACAGCGGCCAACTCGGCACACCTACAGGTTTTTCATATTGCTACCACTGAGGAGAAATGAATTTGTGCTCAAAGACATAAATGGGTCATTTTTCATGTTATTAATTCATTTATGACTAAATTTAATTGGTCACTTTCAGTTGAAATCTTTATAGTGCAGGCAATTCCTAATATCAGTTAGGTGTGCAGACCTACTGACAGCAAAACCAATTTATCTCCATCTGTTAACAGTGAATTTATCTTGCGATAAAAAAGAGTGCAGTCATTGCCTCCTTTATAACATAGTTTGAGTACATATTTGTCTTGCTAGTGCAGCAACACTGTATTTTAGTTACTAGGAGAATGTTCCTTCAAGCATTTATCAAAAAACATGTTGAACTTTATCTCAGTTGACAGTCCTTCAGCTCAACAGGAATAGTACAGAACACAATATTTCGGATAAATGTTCGAATTCAAATTAAGCGACTCAGAGGCACTATTAAAAAATACGGAGTGTAAGACTGGTTCAGAGTGTGTCTCAGCACAGTCTACATTCTATTGATATTGGTGGTAGAACTTAAGCAGAACTGAAAATATATCTGGATTTCTTCTGCACCAGATATTGACCAATTCAGAAAAAGTGAGAAAGGCAGGTGATATGAGGCGTCCTGCCAGTTAATATCTCCATTAATAAAGAATCTGAGCAACACTAGGTTGTCAACTTTACTGAACAGCCCCAAGGGGCACTTTTCTGTTTCACATGTTAGTCCATTTTCAGGCATTTATGTGTTTCATCTCAGGTATCTACAGCGTCTTGCTCTTAAGAACATAATCGTGTAGTACAAGGTGAATTTGATACAATCTTATCTGTACAGTTTTCTCCCTACTCAAACCCGCTG
The DNA here is from genome assembly GCA_948472985.1 of Iguana delicatissima. Classification (NCBI taxonomy): domain Eukaryota; kingdom Metazoa; phylum Chordata; class Lepidosauria; order Squamata; family Iguanidae; genus Iguana; species Iguana delicatissima. The sequence continues at coordinate 14,229 of CAOKZL010004749.1, read as the reverse complement.
CTCGTTGACTGAAATATTCTTTAGAAGCCCACAGTATCAGCTTTCTTTATTTAAGAATCGTGCTGTAGAAATTATGCTAATTAGCTAGTGTAATTATAGAGTAGAAAATCTCTATTTCACAGCTTCAATAATTGAATTGTCTATAAATTTGCATTAACTTAATAGTGTGCAGATACTTGTTTTCCTGTTTATGAAGGAAGGTAGGGAGGGGGCAACAGTGTAATCAGTTACACAAAAAGCTTGTTCAGTCAACTGAAAAGCACACTCGATTGTACAGTACCACTAATGAGTATTTTCCTGACATCTGTCTCCATTTTTAGCTTGCAATCTCAAAATCCTCGGTCAGTAGCTGTAACAACTCATAGTCAACCCATTTAAATTTTTCACCTCCATTTATGACATTTCATGTAGTAATAGAGTAAACTGTGTCCAGAAGCAGGGTATCTAATTTGGAATAAATAAGGGTATTATTTCAGATACAAATAGCAGCGAAATTTACAATATTGTCAGGTGTGTATGGTGAAGTATTCACAATCGTATGCTTACACTTGTATACAAGCTCCCAAAAAGATTTTTTGGTAGTAACATTTTTAGTTCACCTTTACTAAATAGGCAGCTATGAGGAGTGACAACAATAGCAAAGTGCGTTGTTAATAAAATTAATGTGATATTAATGTGGTGATCTATCAAACAACTGCTTTAAAGCTTCAAAGTAATTAGTGGTTATAGTTAATGATGTCAGTACCTCTTCTAGCAAATGTGTATGCATGGAATCTTTTTTATTAACCCATACTCTGCCAAAACAATCTCTAATTTTAAATACATTCTGGAGGCATAGTCTTAAAAGAAGGGTAAATACAGCTCTCCTCTCCAAAGTCCCAGTAGACCTACATAGGCTGGAAGATCTGAATGTATTCACTGCTTTGACAGATCAATTCACTCAGAGGCAGTGGAGTCCTTCATCCTGTTTGCATTGGTTTCCTGAACAGGTTGTTAACATTGTTAAAAGACATGGAGGCTGGGAGCCAGGAGTAGAAGATGGAGGGACTAGGAAGAGACTGGACAAGGAGAATGGAGAGGTGAGAAGGTCAGAGGAGAAGAAAGGACAGGACTTCCATAGTTTTGGATATATGAGCCACACATGCTGGAAGTGCTCCACTGTCCAGCATGGCTCTTAAACTTGGTGAGGTACTAAAACAAACATTGGCCAGAGACAGCTGGAATAGTAAACACTGCCAACTCTTCTTTACACAAACTGTGCACACCACACACACACACACATGTGGTCAATTCACCACAGGACACACACACACACACACACCCAGTTTGATATGGTACTACTACTCTTAGGTCTTAAATAAATGTTAAAGCACCCCCTATTTAATGTAACTTTTTTTCTTGACTAAATAACACATTTTTCATTAGTTAAAGTATTGTAAGACCCTGAAGGCTTTTCAAACATACCTATAGAATAGATATCTTGTGTATTTCATCAACACTAAGCTACTTTCCACAAATGAGGTTTATCTACCTGAGCAGCCTAAAATGGTAATGAGTACTTTCAGGTTGAATTCCAACGCTGGAAGGTACCTAAAATAATTTAAAGGCACAAGACGCTGTTTTTCATAGTGAGGGAATTACAGTTTTTCTGTCAAAGGCATCGGGATTCCAATGAGACAGTCTCAAACATGCTTTTGTTGTTGAGCATTAAAGCAGAGAACTAGATAGTAAGACTATGAACAGTAGATCAAGACTATATAAATCACATGTCACTGTATATTTTAAAATGACTAGTCAAATATCCAGTGGTAGATAAACTGATTTATGTGGTACTTGGACTTTTTCAGCATTATGATTCCACTTTAACTGCCATGGTGCGCCCAGCTACTCCTGTAGTTTGGGAGGTTGGGAGGCACTAGAGAAATCTGGCTGAAGTCTCAAAAACCCACCCTAACCTGGAGATTCCCAGGATTTCATGGATGAGACTATATAGTTAGCAAGTGCAGCCCGTGTAACAAAATTCCACTATGATCCTGGATACTGGTAGGGTTTGATTCCCCACTTGCCCATGGAAATCCATTAGGTGACCTTGAGCGCATCACACACTCTCTCAACCCCAGAAAACCCCATAATAAGTTTCACCTTATGGTCACCGTAAGTGAGAAGACTCTCAAGGCACACAACAAACTATGGTTAGATGGAATTATAATGCATAATTTTGTAATGTGAAAATGGTCCCAGAAAAGACTAAGAACAGAGTATTGAGGACAAAAAGAGGGAACCATGTTTTAGCAGAAAACAGAACACAGACCAGAACAATGCATTGTCTTCAGCACACACACACATACACCAGAGGGAAACTAGAGTGCATTCATGCTGCTCAATGGACAAAGAGGGGGTCACAATGTTTAGAGGGATTCCAACTATGACATGGAAAAGAAATACCTCATTTGTAGAGATGAGTTGCTCCCTACACTGAGAAGTGGCTAAGATCTAAGTGAAGAGAAAAGAGGAGCTGGATTTAGACAAGCTCTGTAGGTCCAGATTATAAATGTGGTTATGTGTTCATGATGAATGCCAAATATTCTATGACTCTTGTGGGACAGCAAGTCTTTGTCCTCACTCCTCTACCAGAAAGGATGAAATTGATGCCAATTGATGGGATTCAGGTCTCGATATTAGCTTTGGAAGTATGGAAATTTGAAACATAAATTGATGGGAGAAATCTGGGGCACTGAAAGTTAGTATCTGTAAGTATTCATTGAATGTTAGGCAGGTATGGTGGGGAAGCTGAGATATGGTGGCATACAATTTGTTTGGAGCTTTATACTAGCCAAGGATCACTTAGTAACCTAGTAATACTAGGCTGGATCAATGCATCCCCTATCTGGTTTATGCTCTTTGAGGTAATATTGTGGTCAAACAAGGGGTAAGTATTTTGATACCAAAGCACAATCCTCTTGCCAAGTCTCTCAGATGCTCTGCACAGAGTTCTTCTGGTCTGGGCCTCCAATTTACAGAGAAGTTACTTTGTAAACCCGGACCCACCTCCTGTCTCCACAGGAACACCCCTCCCCCTCACGCTTCCTTGGCTGCTCTCAGCCATCCACTATGAGCCGCCCTCTGCAGCCTTCCTCTAAGTGCACAGAGGCTCTTATGCACAGTAGCTGATGCCTCAACGTCAGTAGCGTGGTAAATGCCCCTCAAGTTTTAGCTTTGAAGAAATTCCAAGGTGCAGCCCTGTCCCCTAAGAGGTTTACCAACTCCAAATGCAGTGATTTTAAAGTTTGGAATAAAACAAGCGGGATTCACTTCCACTGCATAGCTGTCAACCTCCCATGCTGCTGAATTCCTGGATCTGTCCTCTACAGCAAACTTCTTATCCTCTGCAACAACACGCTGCTTCTTCAAAGTCAAAGGACTGAATTTTTGAGAAATTTGCATTGCTCCAGAAGAAAATGATGGAACCTCAAAGTTTGGAAAGTTACTTTAACGAACAATTATAGTAATTGTCACAAAAGATCCGTTGAAGAGTCATGAGCTGTGCAACCAACATTTTAAAAGTTATTATTTACCTTTATATATATAAAGTAATTAAAACAGAAACTTTTAGATGCTTGGAAAATTGAATACTCGGCAGTGCCTGCCAATGGTAACAAAAAAAAAAACAACCTTTATCCAACCGGAGCATAAGGGGTGGGAGCAGGGACACTAACTAGTTTGATCCACATGACATTCCTTCTCTGCCATTTAGTGAGATCATAACCCTGTACTCACACCCCCCCCATCTCCTGCATGCAACAACTGTTGCACAGCCTGCCACCCATTCCACTTTGTATATTCTCATGGAATCCTGGGGTTTGGGTTTTGCAGGTAGGTATTGGTGATAAATGTGCAGAAATGGCCTATAAAAAACAATATTTGAAAAATTATACCGCAAGTGTGTGAAGTCACTTTTCACTAAAAGTTATATTCATAATATGATGCTGTTATACATGTTATTGAGGAGCATGAGAAATACTTTAAGTCTAGTAGAGTTGTTCTTTAGTTTTGTTGCCAGTTCAGAATTACCACTTAGAGTAATTGAAGAAAAAAAATCACTCACAGCTTTGGCTTTGACAGTGAGTGTTTGCATAAGCCATTCTATATTTAATACCTAGACACAACATGCTTTGATTACAATCATTTCACTTCCCTTTGCAAAGACACCCCTTTGTTCTGAGTTCACACCTCTACCAAACTTTCTGTTGAAACTGCAATGCAGTAGATCAATACAGTGTCATTAAGTATATAGTACCTATAATGTTCATACAGTGTTTGCCAGATTTATATATTTGAATACAGAAGCTGCAGCACTGGGTGTAGTGGTTTGAGTGTTGGATTAGGGATCTAGGAGAGCAGGGTTCAAATCACCGCTCAGCCAGACGGGATGACCTTGGGCAAGTCACTCCCTCCACTTTAGAGGAAAGCAAAAGAAAACCTTCTCTTGAACAAATCTTGCCAAAAAAACTCTTTGAAATGGTTATCACAAGTCAGACACAGGGCAGAAAAAAGAAATATTTTTGTTGTTTTAAATATTTATGTACATTGTACACTGTCATTAAATATGCAAGCTAGACCAGTAATTAGAATTGATTTTCTACTATATTTAGTTAATTATATTTACCATTTTATATCATCAATGGAAGTATAATAATGAAAGTACCCATGTTGGTGACTTAAAATATGCGTAATGAAATAAAAATAATAATTAACAGCCTGCAAGTCCAAACTGCCGGCTTTTCCCTAAATTCAGCACAGGGGGAAAAAGAAGTGTTCTCAGACTAGGCTGTAGCAAGTACTCTCAGGTTACTAGTCAACCAAATTAACCCTTCATATTGAATTCTCACTCTCTCACTCTCTTGCTCATCACTTCTCCCACCCAAAATTCTGGGCAGCAAATAGGAGGATTTGAAGATCTTGCTTCTGTTATATGCATGGTGCACTAAAAAAACTTTTGTGGCTGTAGGTGGTGTATTGAAAGGAACAGTATTTTGCTTATTGCTCCAAGTCATCTTTGAAAACAGCTGCAGATCCATTGCAGTTTCCTAAGACAGAGTTTCACAGTTGTTGGGACCCAGCAACCAGAGGGACCTTCCTGGTTAGCATCTCTTTAGGTTTGAAACCATTTTAGAACTACTGTTTGGAAGAGAAAAAGCTATGCAGGATCTGACAGGTTCTTTTCCCAACACAGCATCTCTTTTACACAGCTACCCAAGATGCAGTTGGAAGCCTACAAAAGTAGCACATGAAAGCAGAGCACATGTGTCACGTTGCTGATGACCTGCATAAATGAGGGTTACACTTGTGTATGTATTATTTTATTTACAACAGCCACTTACAGGTATCCTGTGATACCTCCTTCCTAAGCCCCTAGCTCTATATGCAGAAGATGGGGGTCACTCAGAAGCACAGCTCCTGCTTCCTAGTCACAGCCAGGTTGCAGGGGTGTCAGCCTTCATTTTAAATGCTTTTGAGCACCAAATAAATAAATACAGCTGGTAGAGCCTCAGACAGGAACTCCTTCTTCCCTCAGAGCAGCTGAGGTCCCTCAGGAGGTCCCTGGCTGTTGCTCACAAACAGGCCAATGGAGGATAGAGTTGTCCAATTAGAGGCAGATGAGGGAACAAGGAGAAGTAGAAGCTTCCAGAACCTTCCAACAAGCAGAAGTTTCCAGAAGCTTCCAAGAAAGTTAGAAAGCCCTCAGCAGAGAGAGAGAGAGAGAGAGAGAGAGAGACATACAAAAAGGAACATTAGGAGACACGGAGAATTCTTTTCCCCCCAACACCATCCTAAATGTTTTAATAGTATTGTGACAGAGAATAGAGAATAGAGGTGTTAGTTGCATTAGGGATTACAGTATTGTTTTAAACTTTGGACTGAAATTACCTAGGTTTTATTTGTAGGACCTACTCTTTCACTAATAAGTTATCTTTTGTTATTATATTGCCTGTTCTACAATCAAAAGGCAATACAATTCCTCTCACCCTCTCCCTCCACATGTTTGCCAGTTATGTGTAATATAGCTACATTTTCTTTCCTGCTTCTTAAGGTGGAAAAATAAGCTTCCCCAAAAGTTTATAATTTTTTAGTAGCTTCATTTGAGCTGCTTCATGAAGGGGATTAAAAAATCAGTAGGTGGAGTGACTATCCTAGGGCGGCGGGGGGGTCCCATCTCCTACTAAGGCAGGAGATTTGTTGTAATTAGGATCTGCCAGGGCAACATCCCGGCCTCCTGTGTCCACAACAGTGGCTGTCTAGAGGCATAAGGGATTCCATCACCCATCAGGCCCAGAGCTGTTGGTTTAGCCCTCCATTTTCTAGAGAATGATTTTAATTACTATTAATGTATTAAATTTGTCTCATATTCATAGCCATGTTAACAGGTGTGAGGGGCACATTTCTAGTTATGTTAAACATTCCTTGCTGAGCAGAACTGGCTTCCGAGTTTCAAGAGAGGCAGGATATAAATAAGAGTTCCCAGGGCAACAACAATATTTACATTGCTCCCATCCACAAATGACAGGGAGAATAAAAATGTCCTTGTTTAATCTTTTCACCACAATATTCATAGTTTATATAAAACCCTCCCGTCAAGTTCTATAAAAATAAATCCTTAAGAGTGCTCCTCTGTGAATCTGATCCCACTCAGGACAGTCTGAATATGTAGTGGCATTTCTCAGATCCAAATTTTTATTCTTTTTCTTATAAGTGAACCATGAACCAACAGGAAGTACAACCTTCCTCACTATTTCAGGGAAGTCACTGTCAGTGTGCATGCTACCACTGACTGCCTTCATTATGTTATGTTAAGTCAAAACTACTTGTTACTAAAAAATATATTTGGGAAAAAATGTGAAATCAGTTCAGTCCCACTGTTATTACATCAAACCATTTTTCACTTTCTTTCTCCTTCTCCTACTTATGCTTATGTGTACACACACACACACACACACACACACACACACACACAAACACACACACACACACAATCTAGAGGAAGACTTAGAGCATGGTACAAAAAATGAGCATAGTTTTATCAGTGCATCAATGCAATAGGGTTACCCTTTAACAAGACTTCCTCTAGATTGTGTGTGTGTGTGTGTGTTTGTGTGTGTGTGTGTTTGTGTGTGTGTGTGTGTGTGTGTGTGTACACATACACACACAGAGAGAAGGAGAAAAGAGAGAGTGAAAAATGGTTTGATGAGTGGAACAATATTGGGGACTGAACTTGATATTTCACATTTTCTCCCCCAATACTTCTAGTAACAAGTAGCTTGACTTAACATCACACTTAATGAAGGCAGTCAGGGTAGCATGCACACTCAGCAGTAACTCCCCTGAAATAGTGAGGAAAGGTGTGCTTCCTGCTGTTCATGGTTCAGCTTATAAGAAAAAGATAAAAAAATTTCAATATGAGAAATAGCTGCATCTTCAAACTGTTATTAATGGGATCAACTAGCAGTATAGTAAACTTAGGCATTGAATTCTATAAACTTGACAGAGGTTTATATAGAACTATGATATTTGTGGTGAAAGTAGATTAGGATATTTTCTCTCCTGTCATTTGTGTTACCAAATGAAGTTGACATGCAACTGTTGTTGTTATCAGAACTTTATCTACTTCCTTCCCTTAACTGGAACTATTGTCACAGTCATTGTTATACATAACTAAATGTGCCTCAGCATGTTTAACAGTGGCTATCAAGCACGTGAGACAAATTTAATATATTAATAGTAATTAAAATCATCTCAAAACTTAAGGCTAAACCAACAGCATTTGGGGGGCCATGGTTATGGATTCCTTGACTGCTTCTCTCTATAGCACCAGCTGTTGTGGACACAGAGGCCAAAATCCCATGTTGCCCTGGCAGAATTAGTCTCAACAAATCTCTGCCCTTGAGTAGGAAGAATGGACCCCCCCCGCCGCCCCTGGGATCATATAGCTGCCACCACCTACTGATTTTTTCTTTAATCCCCTTCACTAAGCAGCTCATAGAGGAAAGCTACTGGAGAAAGAATCTCTAGACTCAGAAGTTTCCTCTCTTGCACCCCTCTAGACAGAAGGGAATTCTCATCTGTGCACATAACTGGCAAACATGTGGAGAGAAAGGGTGGAGAGAGGAATTGTATTGCCTTTTCATTCTAAACAGGCAATATAATAACAAAAGATAACTTATTAATGAAAGCTAACCCCCTACAAATAAACCTAGGTCATTTCAGTCCAAGGTTTAAAACAGATAATCCCTATGCAACTAACACCTCTATTCTCTATCTAGACTCACAATACTATTAAGAACATTAGGAAATGGCGGTGTTGGGGGGAAGTAACTCTTGCCACCAGCCCCTTGCCTCTCCTAAATGTTCCTTTTGTATGTCTCTCTCTCTCTCTCTCTCTCTCTGCTGAGGGCTTTTATAACTTCTTGGAAAGCTTCTGGAAGCTTCTCACCTTGTTGGAAAGGTTCTGGAAGCTTCTACCTTCTACCTTGTTCCCTCATCTGCCCTTGCTGATTGGGACAACCTATCCTCCATTGGCCCTTTGTGCAGCAACAGCCAGGGACCTCCTGAGGGACCTCAGCTGCTCTACAGGGAAGAAAGGAGTTGCCTGTATCTAGGCTCTACCAGGCTGCTCCTTCTTCTGGTGCTCAAAGACATTTGAATGGGCTTCCACCCTGCAACCTAGCAGGGTGTGACTAGGAAGACAGAGCTGTACTTGAGTCCCCATTGTCTGTCTGCATACCAAGCTAGAGGGTCTTCCAGAAGGAGGTACAGGATAACTATGCCACTGTGTAAATAAAATAATACATACACAAGTGTACAGAGAAGTCTCTCCCTCATTTATGCAGGTCATCAGCATGTTATTCCAAAGTGACACATGTGCTCTGCTTTCATGTAGTTACTTTTAGGCTTCCCAACTGCATCTGGGTGGCTGCTGTTGCGAAGAGGATGCTATGTTCAACGAACCTTTGTTCAGATCCTGCATAGCTTTTCTTATGATAGGCCTTCCAAACAGTAGTTCTAAAATGGTTTGGAACCTAAAGATGCTAACCAGGAAGGTTGTTCTGGTTGCTGGGTCTCAACAACTGTGAAAACTGTCTCTCAGAACTGCAAATGGATCTCAGCATTTTTCAAGAATGACTTGGAGCAATAATAAAATACTGTTCCCTTTTCAATACACCACCTACAGCCACAAAAGTTTTTTTAAGTGCACCATGCATATAACAGAAGCAAGATCTTCAAAATATTGTCTCCTCCCAGAATTTTGGGTGGTAGAGAAGCCAGTGAGCAGGGCAGAGAGAGAGAGAGAGAGAGTGAGAGAGAGAGTACAAGAGTACCTTGAATATGAAGGGTTAATTTGGTTAGCTAACATAAAGTATTTCCTACAGCCTAGGTCTGAAATACTTTTTTTTTCCTGTGCTCAACTAGGGGGAAAAGCCCCAGATGAGCAGGCAGTTTTCTGACTTGCAGCTGCTAATTATTATTTTTATTTCATTACGCCATTATTTTTAAGTAGCGGAGCATTAGGATTGCTCTTCATTATTATACTTCATTAGGATTGATATAAAATCATATAGATGTAAATTAACTAGAATATTAAGTAGAAAAACGCATAATTCTAATTACTGAGATTCTAGCTTGCATATTTATGAAAACGACAGTGTACAATGTACATAAATGTGTCCGTTATGCTTCTGTTTCTTTTGTCATGTGCCCTCCCTGTCACTCTGACTTGTGATAACCATTTCAAAGAGTTTTTTTGGGCAAGATTTGTTCAGAGAAGGTTTGCTTTTGCTTTCCTCTGAAAGTGGAGGGAGTGTGACTTGCCCAAGGTCATCCATACTGGCTGAGCGGTGATTTGAACCCTGCTCTCCTAGAATCCTAATCCAACACTCAAACCACTACACCATGCTGGCACTTTCTGGTATCCAATGTACTAGATCTGAACGTACTATTATGGAACATTATAGGTATCATATATACTTAATGACACTGTATTAATATTGCTGCATTGCAGATTTCAACAGAAAGTTTGGTAGAGGTGTGAACTGAGAACAAAAGGGGCTGTCTTTGAGAAGGGGAGTGAAATGATTCTAATGAAGCATGTTGTGTCTGGTATTTGATCTAGAATGGCTTATAAACACTCACTGTCAAAGCCAAAGCTGTCAGTGATTTTTTTTCTTCATTCTTCTAAGTGGTAATTCTGAACTGGCAACAAAGCTAAAGAACAACTCTACTGAGCTTAGAAGTATTTCTGGTGCTTCCTCCCAAATAAACATGTATAACAGCATCATATTATGAATATAACTTAGTGAGAAAAGTGACTTCACACACTTTGCGGTATAATTTTTGAATGTTGTTTTTATAGGCCATTTCTGCACATCTTGGCACCGGCTGGCCCCTCCCAAAACTGCAAACCCCAGGATTCCATAGGATGTTGCAAGTGGAATGATAGCACTATAACAGTCTAGTGCGGAAATGGCCATAGTCACAGGGCTATGATTACGCAGTGGCAAGAGAAGGAATGTCATGTGATTAGAGTGGCTTCATCTTGGCTGCCTCCACCTATGCTCGGTTGGATAAAGGTTGTTTTTTTTTTTGTTACTGATTGGCCAGCAGCTTCCAGTATTCAATTTTCCAAGCATCAAAAGTTTCTGTTCCAATTACTTTGACACATATATAAAGGTAGAATAACTTTTAAAAATGTTAGTCACCACACAGCTGATAGTCACTGCTTGCCTTGTGACAATTACTATAACTGTTCGTTAAAGTAGCTTTCCAAACTTTGAGGTTCCATCATTTTCTTCTGGTAGTATTCTTAATTTCTAGAAATTTCAGTACATTCCTCTAAGTTTCTGAACAAGAGTCCTTGTTGCAGAGGATAAAGAAGTTTGCTGTAGAGGACAGATCCAGGAATTCAGCAGCAGTGGAGGTTGACAGCTCTGATGCCAAGTGGGGAGCAGTGAATCCGCTTTAAGGTTTCATTCCAAACTTTAAATCACTGATTCAAGTTGGTAACCCTCAGGGGACAGGGCTAGCACCTTGGAGAGCTCTTTCAAAGCTAAAACTTGAGTGCATTTACCACGTTATCTACGTTAGAGGCATCAGCTACTGTGCATAAGACCTCTGCTGCAGTCTTAGAGGAAGGCTGCAGAGAAGATGATGGCGGCTCATCAGTGGATGGCTGAAGCAGGCCAAGGAACAAATCTGGACTGAAATTGAGCAATACTACTTGTAAGGGGAGAGGATATTCCTGTGGAAGCAGGAGGTGCTCGGGTTTACAAAGTAACTTCTCTGTAGAATTGGAGGCCCAGACTGAGGAAGAAACTGTGTGCAGAGCAGGGAGAGACTTGGCAAAAGGATTGTGCTTTGGTATCAAATACTTACCCTTGTTTGACCACACCCCCCAAAGAGCATAAACCAGATTAGGGGATGCATTGATCAGCCTGCAGTTGCTACTTGGTTACTAAAAGTGGATCCTTGGCTAGTATAGTCTCCAACAAAATTGTATATGCCACCATATCTCAGCTTCCCACATACCTGCCTACAATTCCAATGAATCTTACAACTATCCCAACTTTCAGTGCCCCCAGATTTCTCCCATCAATTATGTTTCAAATTTCCATACTTCCAAAGCTAATATCAAGACTCTGAATCCCATCAATTGGCATGATTTCATCCTTTCTGGTAGAGGAGTGAGGACAAAGACTGTCTTCACAAGAGTCATGGATCCTTTGCATTCATCATAAACACATAACCCACATTATAATCTGGACCTACAAAGTCTCCCTCCTCTCCCTTATTATTTTCTGTCTTTCTTCTTCACTTAGTGCTTAGCCACTTCTTGGAAGGAGTTGGGGTGAGGAAGATCTTCAGAGCTCATCTCTACAAAATGGGCCTATTCTTTTCCATGTCATAGTTGGAATCCCTCTAATCAACATCCACCCCCTCTTCCTCCATCATGACATGAATGCACTCTAGTTTCCTTCTGGTGTATGTGTGTGTGTGTGCTGAAACATGTAATTGCTGTGTTTCTGTTTTCTGCTGAAAACATGGTTCCTCCTTTGTCCCTCAATACTCTGTTCTTAGTCTTTTCTTAGCCACTCCCATTACAAAATTATAGCATTATGATTCCATATTAACCATAGTTTGTTGCTGTGTGCCTTCAAGTTGTTTCTCACTTACGGTGACCATAAGGTGAACCTATTATGGGGTTTTCTGGGCTGAGAGTGTGATGCGCTCAAGGTCACCTAAGTCATTTCCATGGAAGTGGGGAATCAAACCCTGGGTTCCCCTCCAGGATCATAGTGCAATTCTCTACACCGCGCTGGCTTCCTACAACTATGGTTGCATCCCATGAAATCCTGGAAATCAGGGTGGGTTTTTAGAATTCTCTCAGCCAGAGAGATTCTCTAGTGCCTCCCCAAAATTACAAACCCCAGGAATTCATAGGACGCAGCCATGGCAGTTAAAGTGGAATCATAATGCTGGAATAAAGTCCCCGGTCCCCCTCACCATCCATAGATTTATCTACCACTGGAGTATCACTTAGTCATTTTAAAATATACAGTGACATGTGATTAAAACAAATAAGCCTGTTGTTATCCATCTTGATCTACCTGTTCATAAGTGTCTTACTATCTAGTTCTCTGCTTATATAATGCTCAACAACAAAAGCATGTTCAAGAGCTGTCTCATTGGAATCCCGATGCCTTTTAAATCTCAAAGGAAGGGTCCCAGAAAAACTGTAATTCCCTAGCTATGAAGAACAGCGTCTTGTGCTTAATTATTTTAGGCACCTTCAGCATTAGAATCATTCTGAAAGTACTCATTGCATTTTAGCTGTCAGGTAAGTAGACCTTCATTTGTGGAAAGTAGCTTAGTGTTGATGAAATACACAATCTCTGTATGGGTATTATTTAAAGCCTTGGTCTTACAATACTTTAACTAATGAAAAATGTGTTATTTAGTCAAGAAAAAAAAGTTACATTAAATAGGGGGTGCTTTAACATTTATTTCTTTAACCTAAGAGTAGTAGTGGTATTTTCAAACCTGGGTGTGTGTGTGTGTGTGTGTGTGTGCGTGCGTGCGCGCATGTGTGTGTGTGTGTGGTGTGCACAGTTTGCTGCCTGGGATCCCAAGAGTTGGCAGTGTTACTCCTCCAGCTGTCTCTGGCCAATGTTTCCTTTAGTACCTGAGCAACAGCCATGCTGGACAGTGGAGCACTTGGCATGTCTGTGTCACTGGCTGTCTCCAAAACCTGTGGAAGATCCTGTCCTTTCTTCTCCTCTGACCTTCTCACCTCTCCACTTCCCTGTCCAGTCTCTTCCTCATCCTCCTCAATTTCTCCACCCCTGGCTCCCCAGCCTCCATGTCTTTTAACAATGTTAACAACCTGTTCAGGAGAACCAATGCAAACAGGATGAGGCACTCCACTGCCTCTGAGTGAATTGATCTGTCAAAGCAGTGAATACATTGCAGATCTTCCAGCCATGAGGTCTGCTCGGGACTTTCAAACGGCTGTACCTACCTTCTTTTAAGACTATGCCTCCAGAATGTATTTAAAATTCAGATTGTTTTGGCAGAGTATGGGTTAATCAAAAAAGATTCCATGCATACACATTTGCTCAAACAGGTGCTCCCAAACTCCATTAACTATGCACAGATTTAATTACTTTGAAGCTTTAAAGCAGCTGTTTGATAGATCACCACATTAATACTGTCACATTAAATTATATTAACAACGCACTTTGCTATTGTTGTCACTCCTCATAGCTGCCTATTTAGTAAAGGTGAACTAAAAATGTTCCTTACCAAAAAATCTTTTGGTAGCTCTATACAAGTGTAAACACAATGTTCCCAGCACACATACACACCTGACAATATTGTAAATTTCAGCTATTTATCTAAATAATACCCTTATTTATTCCAAATTAGGGGCATAATTGCCAGATGCTGCTTCTGGAGTACATTTAACCTCATTCTACATGAAATGTCATAAATGGAAATAAAGTTAAATGGGTTAATTAGTCACTACTGACCATTTTAATTACAAGCTAGAAAAAAAATGGAGACAGATGTCAGGAAAATACTCATTAGTGGTATCCTGATAGAATATACTTTCAGTTGATCTTCAGAGCTTTGTGTAACTGATTACATCTTACCCCCTCCTACCTTCCTTCAGTATAACTA
>CAOKZL010004748.1:0-18055 GCA_948472985.1 Iguana delicatissima | reverse complement strand
GTGCCTGCAGCTTTACTTTTCCAATTTAGTTTCCCTAGCAGATGTGCCTAGGAACTGTCCAAACAAATTGCAAAGATGTGTCTCGGGGCCCAAAAAAAATTTCATTGTGATGAGCACTGGACTCTACTGATGTGAATCAACACTCCCTAGCTGGAGCTCCATTGCACATTGGTCCCACGGCAGATCAGCCACTTTGCTGGTTTCCCCAGACAGAAACATCATGGCAGTCCCTTGCTAAAAAAAAACAAAACTTGAAAAAACTGCTCAGTTCCTGTCGCTGCAGATATATGTCTGCAAAACAGAGATGTAAGTCACTTCCTTAATTCTGGCCAGACATTATCCTACCACCACATCCTAAAAATCAGGTTTCACTCATTCTCTTTTTCTTTTCCCCCCTTTTTCAATGGGGGAGGGGAAAACCTTTCATTTTTGGGTGACTGATTTAAAATTTTTTTCCCACTTGCAAAACAGGCTGCATTAAACCAGCCTGAATCTTTAAAATTATATTTTTTCTTTCAGGGAACATGGGGTTTAAAACAAAAAGATTTTTAAACCAGTTTGTACTCCCCCACTCCATGATATGGTTTAATTGGAAAATAGAATTTAATTAGCCAGAGATATAAATTATACACTGCCCTGACCACAATGCTGTGCTGGTGAGAGACTACAAGCTGAACACCTGCAACACAAAAGTAGCTCAGATGTGACCTCAGGGCATGGCCAAATCCTAGTCAGGGAAGCTCTGGCGATAATGCATTTGCCAATGTCTCTCAACAACCCAACCTTTAAAAACAAAAAAGCACCCTAAACTGTCTCCACAGAGTTACTGATTGTCTTTGCCCCCTTCTTCCTCTGTCCACCTTTCGTCCCCTCACTGTCCCATCATTAAGTTGCTATCATGATTCCCATCAGTCCTTTGTTACCTAATGCTAAGGCCATTAGCTCATTCTGGGACCCCATTGTTCACTCTGCCAGAGAGCCACAAATCACTTCCCCCTAAAGGGCAAAAAAAGTATTTGAACCCATGTCTGAACCACATAGCTTGTAGTACTCGGACACAGGCTGTCATTCTGCTGCTCCAATTCCTATTCTAGCTTTCCCCCGGGACCCTTTTAGTCCAAGCCGCATCACTTCATCTCTTTTTTCCAGATAGATAAATATCACCCACGTTGTCCTAATTTTTCACTATCCAATTTTTTTTCCCCTTTTCCTTCAGTTAGCCTTGTGTGATTGCAAGACTGTTTGGGATCTTGTGTGCGTATGATTATTTTTATATATGTATATATAATAATTTTTATTAAATTTTCACAGATAAAAAAAACTTTCTTTAACCTGTAGTTTTACATGAAATATTTCTGATCTTCCGCTCTGTTCTGGTCTTCGTTTCCCAAACCCCCCCCAAACATATTACATTTATGTATCACAATACAGTGTTCATTTCAAACATTAGAACATGTTTTCCCCCTTTTTCGGGTTTTTCCACAATAAAATACAGTCCTTTTCCCTTGACAGTTCCCAGTTATCACCCATTATTGGCCATTCTGCTTTTCTCTACTCAACAAATTTTAATTTATTCTCATTTTTTACTTTTTTCTTTTAAATTCTGCTATCTTTTCTTAAATTAAGCCCCCCAAATTTAAAAAATGAACTTTTAAAAAAAAAAATTTTTAAATATTCTTTATTCCATTTTCCATTATACTTTAAAATATCACAACTCATACACACATACAATTACTTACATTCTTCTACATATACTAACTACTTTCCCAACATGATATAAAACCAAACTTCAATTTTGTTTTCTGCCCCTAATTTTCTGTTTCACACTACCAAACAATCTCTCACACTTTCTTCCCGTTAATTACCTTGTAATTTCCCCCTTATTACTCTTTCTTCCTCATTCGTTACTTCCTTCACTTTACCTGATGTCATTTCCCTTGTTATTTATTAAGATTCTCTTCTCTCTGTCCCTTAGATTTTTTTTCTATAATTATTTGAAAATATATTTATAAATAAGAACCTTATTAATGACTTATTTTTCCCTCCACCATTATATTGTATTTATTCATTCTTAAAACATCGTCAGCCTTTTTATTTTTTTATTTATATTTATTTGTTTATTTATTTATTCTTCCCTTTCCCAATAATTTTTACCACCAACTCTCTCTAATCATCATTATCTCCTCCATCCTGTTTTGTCAAACCCTTTAGGTTCTATCTCTATATTTCCTTTACTAATCTCCAACTTCTTTATGAAAAGCCTTGCATTCTTCCTTGAATTATCCCTGTTAATCTATCCATTTCCATCATTTTGTCCACTTTTACAAACCATTCTTCCATTCGGGGTATATCTTTATTTTTTAAATTTTTTTTTCATAGTTCCCCTTTGCTGCAGTAACCATGTAAAAAATCTCCCAATGTTTTCTTTTCTGTTCTTTCTCAATTTTCTGCATCATATTCAATAAAAATTTCTGGCTCCAGTGGTATCTTAATCTGTAATTTTTTTCCCATCTTTTTTAAATTTTTTCTCCAACACATCTTTGCCTTCCCCAAGTCCACCATAGGTGAAAAAAATTCCATTACCTTACCACATTTCCAACATTTATTTTCTTTCGTTCTATATATCTTACTCAATTTTACAGGATCCAAGTACCACCTATAAAGCATTTTAAGATAATTTTCCTTCAATTTTTGAGCAGCAGTAAATTTATTTGGTCTTTCCAACTACTCTCCCAATATTCAAATTGAATTTCATGCCCTACGTTTTTTACCATTTCACCATAACCTCTTTTACTTCTTCTGTCTCTATTTCCCTTTTTCCAACAACAAATTATATAATTTTAATATGTTTTTTCTTTGGGGTGAGTTTTTTTTAAAAAATTTTCTTTTTAAAATTTCCCACCCCTTTCCAACTTTTTATCCATTATAAATCTTTCACTCAGTTGTCGATGAAAAAACCAAGGCATTTAAACCCTTTCCCTTTTTCAATTTCTTCCCCCCTTTTTTTAATTTTTAACCCTGTTTTCGCTCTTTCTTCAATATTTTTTAAAGCGTAACCACTTATCTTTTAAATCTTTCCACCTCCCATATAATGCTTCATGTGGGGACAACCATCTTGGTTTTTTCATATAGTAACTCTTCCTAAATTTCAGCCGTTTCCAGTAACGCTCTTCTTAAATAATGGTTTTGAAAATCTTTATCAATTTTTTTGCTTGCCGTACCACATGTATGCATGCCAGCCCATTCGTTTCCCTGCTCCTTCTAAATTTAAAAAACTCTTCATCCTGTAATGTTATCCAATCTCTAATCCATATTAACCCACTAGCAAAATAGTATAGTTTCAGGTCCGGAAAATCAAAACCCCCTTTTTCCTTTTTTTCTTTTAAAAAGCTTCCACTTAATCCTAGGTCTTTTATTCTCCCAAACAAACTTTGATATATCCTTCTGCCATTTCTTAAAAGGTTTGTCATAAATTATTATCGGCAGGTTCTGAAATAAGAAATTTAATCTGGGCAAAACATTCATTTTTATTGCTGAAACTCTTCCCAGCATAGATAGCCTTAAAGAATTCCAATTTTCTAGCGCTGTTTTTATGTCTTTCCAGGTTTTTTTATAATTATTATTGTACAACTCATTGTTTTTTTTTTAAAAGCAAATTCCTAAATATTTAATCTTCTTTTCTACTTTAAACCCAGTCACCCAAAATCAAATTATCTTCTTCCTCCTTTCTAATTTTTTGTTAAAATTATTGTTTTATCTCTATTTATTTTTTAACCCTGCCACTTCTCCGAATTGTTCCATTTTCTGTATCAAAATTTCCATGCCCTGTTCTGGGTTTTCCAAAATAACCATCATGTCATCAGCATAAGCTCTTACTTTATATTTTGCTTATTGATTTTACACCCTTTTATTTCTGGGTAACCCCTTTTTTGGCTTAATAACACCTCCGAAACTGTAATAAACAAAAGTGGAGAAAGTGGGCATCCCTCCCCTTGTTCCTTTTTTATAAAGATTTTGGGTTTTTGTCCCCATGAATAATTAATGTTGCACTTTGTTCCTTATAGATTTCTTTTTCCATTTAAAAAAGAACTGCCAATGTCCTTTTTTTTCTAAACCCCTTTTCATCATAAAATCCCTTTTGAAGATTGTCAAAAGCCTTCTCTGCGTCAATGAAAATTAATCCCAAATTTTCCCTTTTCATTATTCTTTTCATAATGTTCTATGTATTAAAAGCAATTTTTATATTGTTTCTAATTTGTCATTTTGGGAGAAAGCCATTTTGGTCCTTCTGAATAATTTCTTGCAACACTATCTTCATTCTCTCAGCCAATATATTAGTAAAGATTTTGTAGTCGATATTAAGCAACGATATAGGACGATAGTTCCCTGGTTCTTTTAAATCCTTTTTCCTTTTTTTGGGATTAGCGTTATATAAGCCTCCCCCACGATTTGGGCTTACCATTCTCTATAATGTCATTAAACATCTCTTCCATTGGTTCTATTACAAACTCTTGAATTTTTTAAAAAAATTGTTTTGGCCCATCCGGCCCCGGGAGCTTTGGATGTATCCAGTTTCTGAATCGCCTCCTTTATTTCCTTTATCGTAATTTTCCTATTCATCATCTGTCTGTGCTCTTCCTTAAGTTGGGGATTTTTTTATTCTTCAAATATTCTTCTAACTTTATCAAAATGTTTCCTTTTCCCCTCAATTTATAAAGATTTTTATAATAATTAAAAAAAAAAATTTCTTTATTTCTTCTTGATTCACCGTTGTTTTACTTCCCTTATTTATTTCCAGAAATTAATCTCTTTTCCTTCTCCTTTCTTTATAAGCCAGCCACCGTCCCGGCTTATCTGCTTGTTCGAAATGCTTTTTTTTTCATCCACATCAGGTTTTTATTTCTTTTCCTGCTGATTTTCCTCTATAACCTCCCCCTCGCAATATTTTCAATTCTGTTTGCACTGTTCTATCCAATGGACTTTCCCTTAATTTCATTTCCTGTACTTTTATCTTTTCCAACAGTTCCTGATATTTTTGCTGCTGCCTTCTTAAGTTCGGAGCCCCAAATTTAATGAAATGCCCTCTTAACACCGCCTTTTTAGCATCCCATACTGTACTCCATTTTAATTCATCTGATGTTTTTTCCCTTTAAAAGAAAAAATTTTATTTTTTCCCTTTTATTCTTTCCAAACATTTCTCATTTTGAAAAAAGTGTTTTTTTAACCTCCATCTCGTCCTTTTCCTCATCATTCTCAAATCCAATTGGATAGGATTATGATCAAAAAAATTTCCAAAGGGAGAATCTCCATGTCCATGAACTTTTCCACTCACAAATGAACTAGACCTATCTGTCTTGGGATCCAGTACCCCATTCATATCCCCCAGCATTAAGTAATTCTCCTGATTTGCTTCTGCCAATAATTCAATATAACCTGGTAAAATTTTTCCCCAAAAAAATTTACTTTTTTCTTCTAATGGGGCATAAATTCCAATCAATAGTATTTTCTTTTCAAGAAATTGTACCTCCTCCCCCACATAATGTCCCTTATCATCCAGAAATCTCAACTTTGAGGGATATTTTCGATTAACATATAACACTACATCCTTTTTCTTTTTTAGAAGATGCCGAGATGTAACATTTACCTAATTTGGGATTTCTCAAGTATTTGTCATCTTTTTCCCCTTTTCTTTGTTTCCTGCAAACATACCACATCCACCTTACTCTTTTCTACATAATGGAAAAACCCGTCTTCTTTTATAATTTGAATTCAAACCTTTAATATTTATAAAAAATCTTTATGGAATTTCTTCCTCTATTGCTATACTCTTATATGTCTTCTTCTTCTGCGTATAAATCTTCCAATTCTAACTCCGCTTTCTGTGAGTCCGTTTTCCCCTTTTGCTTTATTTTAGCTCTGATTAACTCTCCTTCTCCTCTCTCTCTCTTCCTTATCTTTTTTGTCTTCATATCCCGTAGTCCGTTCCTCTTCTCCTACTTCCCCCGTTCTTTCTCAACTATCTTGTCCTTGCTCCCGTTCTCTTCTCCCAATGATTTTGAAAATTTTTTTTTTAACTCTCCCCCTTAATTTTTCAACCATCTCTCTAACCCTATTAACACTTGTAATTTTATATCTTCTTTGTTAAAAAATATATGAAAGTCCTTCCAGCCTTTCCCCCTTGTACTGAAATTTTTTATTTTTGTAACAGTTGTGTCAAGGGTCTATAGTTTGCCTTTTTTTTAAAATTTTATATGGAATATCTTTTTAAATTTTTATGCCTCTTCCTCCCCTCACTAACTGCTTTTCGTAATTAACTTGAAGTATTCTCTCCTTAATTTTTGTTCTTGTGAAACACACAAAACACCCTTGGGCCAAATTTCCCTTTTCCCTTTTCTATTCTGAATTAGCCCTGAAAATTCTATCTACCTCCCGCTAAAATCATCTTCCCTCATACCAATGAAATTTGCCAATGATGTAATGACCCCTTTTCCCCCAACAGGGTTCCCCCGGGAAATTCCCCAATGCCTCTCATTTTAATACACTTATCTCTATATCTCAGTTCTTGTTGACTAATTCTCATGTCTTCTTGTCTTTGACTTTCCTTCCCAAAAAATTTCCTTTTCTTTTTTAATTTTTTTTGTCCTTTTTTTGAATTTCCTGAATATCATTTTCATTGTATTCATGTCTTTACTTATATTATCTATTCTTGTCCCATTTCCCTCCAATTTTTTTGGGGAATTTCCGCCCACTTTTTTTTCAAAATTTCTTTTCCCCATCTCCACTTTTTAAAATTCTTATTTCATTTAATATTTCCGTTATTGGGTTTCCTATTTCAACCAAGCTCTTCTTGTTGGGTCTATCAATTGTAAATTTTGTTTGGGACTGTATCCTAGTTCCCTTTCTGTCCCCCATGCCATTTTTCCACACCCTCTCCCTTAAACTTTTTTTTTCCTTTTTTTCCCCCTTTTTTTTCCCCCTTTTTCCCCCCTTTAAAAATATCCCACCCAAATGTCTCACCCAACCTCACCAACAATGTTACTTAAACAGTTTGAAAATCTACTACCTTTGAGTTATTGCAATTAAAATTATTACAATTGCTATACAGATCTTCCTTTTAATCAATACCCCCTCCCCTTATGTCCTTTTTTTTTTCACCAGTTTTGACAGGTTATACCCAATTATACCCAAATCTAACAACTTAAAAATACCCAATTATCTATACCCAACTGGTTTATTAAATCCGTTTGCTTTTCAGTAAGTCCAATTTATGTCAATATTTCCCCTTTTTTTGCAGCCCAATGTTAACAAAAAACCCCCTTTTTTACACAGACTACTTATTCCACCAAGTTAAAAAAACAAATTTGTCTTTACCACTCCTCCTTTTTTCCCCGGGCCCAAAGAAACTATTTGTGAATTCCAACTGCTCAAAACCCCCCCCTTTTTCCCGTTTGTCCTCTATGTCCCGTACTTGTTATTCGTTTTCTTCTCACCTGATTTTTTTTTTTTTTTCAAAAATCAGTCCCGCTTCCCAAACTCCTTCAGACTTGTCCAGTTGCTATCTCCCTTCTCTCCCCCACTCCACTCTCCGCTCCTCCGTTTTTCCAGCGAGCTCAAACGTTCATTCGTGAGCTCCAGCTGCTTTTAGCTTTTCCCTTTTTCCCCCATGTCCTTGTGTCCTTTTATTTAATTGCCCCCGCTCGCTTGGATATTTTTTTCAAAATCCAACCTTTTTCATTCCTTTCCCTCCCATCCGGCGGGTTTTTCCCCTTTCTGTCCACTCTCCGCCGTCCGTTCTTCCAGCGAGCTCAAGCGAATCCTTCGTGAGCTCCAGCTGTTTTCTAACTTCCCCTTTTCCCCGTCCTCTATGTCCTGTACTTGTTAATCGTCCCCCCCCCCCCTGGATAGTTTAGTAAAACTCCGTCCTCCTTCAATCCCTTTCAGTCTGATCTCATCTCCAGAATTTAACTACGATACAACTTCTCGATTAACCCTTTTTTCTTTGACTTAAACGTCTTTCCAGCAATCATTCCCAACAAAATTTTTAATTTCTGAAATGTTTATTACACAGCAAGCTCCAGCGTTTCCGCGAAATCCAGCTGCGTCTCCGCACTTTCACTGTGCACTTTAAACAGCCGCCATTTCTGTTTGCTTCCCGTCACAGTCACTTCTGATCACCTCCGCTACTTTCTCACTTAAACTTTTTTTTTTCCCCCCTACAATCTTCCTATTCAACCCCCCGTTTTTCCCCTATTTTGGGCTGTCCTGATTTATTTCTTCAGTCCAATACTATTTCTTTTATTTACTGTATTATTTCTTTTATTGTTTGTTTTCCTTTCCCCTCCTCCTCTCTCAGCTTCTTTTTTTCCAAATTCCCCCCTCCCAAAAACTCCACTGATTTATTATCTAATGTTTCGGCTTTATCTTTCAATCTCTGAGACATATTTTAAATTTTAAAGGGAATGTCCCCCTCTTTAAATTTATGGTATATATCAAGAAACTTTAATTATTTAAAATCTCCAGAGTCGCTAGGCTGCATTACCAGCAAATGCCCAAGCGGACGGGATACTCTTAATCTTTTAGACTTACGAGACGATCTTCCTCTCATCTAAAAAAGATTGGGGGTCCCCCTCAGTTCCCCCAGAACCCACCTTTACCAGGGGGGCTCTTTGCCGAGTATTTTCCTTCGGCTTCCCACTTGAGATGGAAAAGGGCAGTGAGAGCTTTGTACTGTCCCGCCGATCGCGACGCCATTAAAAGGAAATCCCCAAATTTTGAACTCTTAAAATTCTTTTCTCAAAATTTAAATTCTCCAACATTTATAAAATGAACTCTTAAAATTTTTAAAACACTCTATCAATGTATATCTGGCAGTCCCGAGCTATTGCTACTGTTACAGTCACTCCTCTTCTTGCCCTGGATCTCATTAATCCAAAATGTCTTGTTTCCCACCTCCAACTGTGCCCCATTCACCCATCCATCCTTTAAAAATTCACAATGTCTGTATTAATGAAAATATATCCATCAAAAACGCAGGCTTAATTGATATTGCCAAATACATAGCCATTTTATCTAATTCAGAGCCCTGTGCCCCATACCCTCTCCCTTCCCCCCCCCCATCTGGAAATTTACTGCCCCGGGGTTTATTTTCCCAAAAATTTTGTATTATCATTGCCACTTAAATTACAAAACTGCTTTGTCCCAGGGAGTGCAGATGTTTTGCTTAGGTGACCTTCCAGCACAGGCTCGGCAGTCTCAACAGTCCAGACTCAAAAAAAAATTTGGGAAAAAAATCTCAAACAGCGGGGACACATCAAATCCATCTTACCCCAAATTTTTTTTTTTTTTAAAAAAGTTTGGTTTCCCCCTTCTATACTTATACCCTATGTTTTCAGCTCCCCCCGATGGGAGAGCCAGCCACCAGTTGCAGGGGTCCCCTTTGGACCCCCTCCCGCACCCCCCTTTCCGTAGGGGTTTTAGCTGCCTCTGGCGGTACAAAAAACAGCTGGAAAAAGCGGGTGGGCTGGAGCTGCGCCATTGCGCAGCTTCTTTTCCGGGCTGCCCTCCCTCCTGTACCGGAAGGGGTGTGCGTATGATTATTCCCCCAAAAATCAAATTTTTTTTGAATCTCTGAGTGCTGTTCCTGCATTAGTACCGGTATACGCATATGTAAAAATCCTGTTAGGTTACCCCCTTTTTTTTGCAGGCATCCCATTAGAATTAATATTCCTTATTAATTTTTTTTGAGGCATGCGCATCAAAGGGGTGGACCACTGAGTCACCCACGTTTTGGGATAACAATTCCTATGTTTTACAAAACAAAAAGAAAGGAATTAAATATTTCTCCCCAAAATTTTCCCTCTAAAGAGGAAAAGATTGACACGGGTGGAATTCGAACCACACATGCAGATCAAAATGGATTAACAGCCCATCACCTTCACTGTTTGGTCACCTTGAAAACTTTGGGGCTGTCAAGAACTAAAATTTACACACACAAATATAACAATGTATAAACACTATTTATTAGGAGCGTGATACATAGTACGGGACTTCAGTTTAGTGTAGTGGAGGCAATTAGCAAAATTCAAAACATAAAAGGCAAAGAGTTTCCCCTCCCACCGGCAAGAGACCTTGGAGTTCTGGTTTAGCCTGGCGGTGCTTATCACTACATTCCTAGCTTTGTTTTTCTAACCATCTCTGGTTCTCATACCTTGTTACAAGCATGCTGCTACTTAACTTCTACTACATGTCCCATAACTAAAACACGGAGGGCTACCCAACAGGCTCACCCTCAACCGTCCCTGGGTGGGCTCGAACCACCATCCTTCTGGTTAACAGCCAGACGCGCTAACCCATTGCGCCACAGAGACCTGGTTGCACTGTTCCCTCTCACTCCTCACTTGAACTGAGGCTATATGGCTGGGTATTGATCTGCGACAAAGTAGCTGACAAACCATGGAAGTCCCCTTCTCTCACTGAGCAGAGTGGCGCAGCGGGAGCGTGCTGGGCCCATAACCCAGAGGTCGATGGATCGAAACCATCCTCTGCTATTTGGCTATATTGTTTTTTCCCTTTTGTCTCCAGCATCCCAAGAGACAGAAGGAGAATCTTTCTGCTGCTGGCAGGATGGGTTATACTGTGAGCTGAAAATGTGAGCTTGCTTCCCTTTCTGACTAAAGGTCCATAAATAGCTGCATTCAGCTTTGGAAGTGTTGGCTCTGAGCCAAGCAGTCAAATGGCAGATTTTCCTTTCCCAGCTCAAATCTTCAGCCATTGTGAGATAAGAGCTTCTTAGAGATTCTTGTCAGCTTTGGTTTCCCTGCAGAGTTTTTCTACAGGGAAGGGAAAGGCCTTCATCAGTGGGCACCGATGGTGTAGAGGTATCATGCAAGGTTCCCAGTCTTGTGACCCGGGTTCGAGTCCTGGCTAGTCCATGCCGCTTTTTTATTTTTGCTCTTCCAAGAGCCAAAGAGAGTACAGCCAGTCAAAATTTACAGTCCAGCTCCTCCATCCAGTTGCCAATAGTGCCAGACCTGGTGGAATTGGACATCTTCAGAAAGAGAAGTGAAACACTTGCCAAAAGTTTTGTTGTTGTTGTTGTTGTTGTTGTTTTTTGGTGGGCTTGAAAATCTTTGCTAGTTTTTTTTTGGCGGGGTGAAAATAAGCAAGGAAAGGCAGAAGCTTTGGAACAGGTTCCTTTGCAGGGAGGCCTAGCAACTCCTTGTTTAAGTTCCAATATGCTGCTGAGCTAGAATGGATGGGGATGTGGTTGTCCTGAGACAACTGTCCTGCCTTAGAGAAAGGAATCCTCTTCAATGGATGGTCTGCAGCCAGGCCGGGAAATATAAAAGCAGCTGCGCTGCGAGATCTCTGTGGGTTCCAATTCCAGCTTTTGGAAGTGTCACCCTTTCTCCTCTGAGCCAAAAAGGAAAGACTAGATAAGATGAAATTGAGCCATCAAGCTCTTAGTTATCAACCCAGCACACTCTTGCTGTGCCACTCTGCCACCTGAGAGAAAGTGAACCTGTAGGGCCTTGGCAGCCTGTTTGGTAGAGAGCACTGTCCAACTATGAAACCTCAGGGTGTGCCAGGCTGAAAGGGCAGAATGGCCCCGATGTCTACGATGCTCTTGGTTAGCATGTCTTGCTATAGCTTGTCAACTGTGGTTTGTCATTCTGTTTGACCCCAAGCCTTCCCTAGCAACTTAAAGTAGAATAAAGCATAACTCATTGCTATCAACTGGAATGTGTCCAATGGACTTCTCTGGCCCTCCCGGTGTGCTAGGTAACCACCTGGGGGAGAACTATCAGAGAAGGCTTGGAACCAAACAGACCTGCCACAGTTGGCAAGCCATAGCAAGGCGGGGGAGAAAGGGGTAACCAACGCCACCACAGACACTAGAGTCATTCTGTTTTTTCAGAGGTCAATGGACTGGAACCACCCTTTGCTATGTGGCTGCCACCATTTTGTTTTGACTAAAAAGACAATAGGAAGCCATTTTGAAAGGTGCAATTTGAACTCACATAGACTTTCTGTGTCTAGTGGCTTTAAAGATGGCCCTCGAGCATGAGGAAGTCCCCCAGTCCTAAAGTGTAGTTTGTGTGCGGCAGCCGCAGTCATGGTGATTTACTGTGAGATGTTAGTGGAGGAACCCCTCTAGTTTCTGTCCAAGAGTGATAACCGAACTGCATGGAATTTTCCCCCCAGTGAGGAAGCCCAGGAGTTAGGTATACCTCCCAAAGACAGAGAGTGCCTTCTCTTGGGCTCACATTCAGGATCTTCAGATGGTCAGACAGATACACTGCCTAGTTTTCTGCTGTGCTAAGGAACTTGCAGGGAAGTAACGTGCCTGGTGCCTTTCCTCTACACATCCAGTTTCAGCATGCTGAAAAAAAAATCACACTTGGCCAAGAGCCGAGGAATATGGGAAGCAGGGAGGACGCAAAAAACTTCCGTGGCCGGGAATGGAACCCGGGCCGCGGCGGTGAGAGCGCTGAATCCTAACCACTAGACCACCAGGGAAGGATGAGGATGTCTTCCTCCTACTCTTCCTTCACCCAACAGGCACTGTTTGCAACAGTGGCTGGGACAAAGAAAGACTCCCTACATAATACCATTGGCTTGTTGAGGATGCACATCTTAGCCCTCTCACATGCAAAGCAAACATCAAATGGCCAGGTTCTTTATTTTCACATACAATTAGCCAAAGCTATTCAGGGTTTTTTCCCTTTTGGGCAAGCATTTCACTCCTCTGTGAACCTGGATACTAATCAAACCCTTGTTAGCACACTCCCCCACTAGATCAAGGACCTGGGCTATAACTTTGGACTGGCTGCACTGGAAGGGCAAAAATTAGAAGATATCAGCTAGGACTTTAACCTAAGTCACAAGACATTATTACCACACCTTACATCCCCCACCCTGCTGCATAGCACAGTTGGTAAGAAATCTTTTCCTACAAAACTGGACACTTATGGCTGGGAAACATGTGGTAGCAGGACACTGGCTGTAAGCATGTGGTAGGTCAGGGTGATCTTAGCATGGCCAGGTCATACCTTCAAGAGGGTTAGATGGAAACCCCAGAAGTAAATGGGTTTGAGATAATCCTCTCAAAGACCCAACCTCCAAATACAATAGAAGACAAAACTCCCCAGGTATAGCAGGCACGCACACCTGCTGTGCGCATATCCTACAGAGACCTTTCCCATTCAGTTTACCTGACTAAGATATTAAGAGGCTGTCAGGATTCTCATCAATGTTTTGTTACCTAAAGTTAAGACAATCAGCCTGTTCCAGACTCGTTTGTTTGCTCTGCCAGAAATGAACACACAACCCTTCATGATAGGAAACAGAGTATAAAAAAACCAACTCCAGCCAAGGTCATTTGTAATACGCTAGCACATTGTGTGTCACACTGCACCCCAGAGTCCTGTTCTTCACTGTTGCCCTCACACTCTTGTTTGAGCCATTCCACTTCTACTTCAGGACAGGTAAATATCACCCATCCCAACCCAAATCTCTCTCCATCCAACCATTTTCGCCTTTTCTTCAATAGTCTTCTATAGTTCATGAGATTCCTTGATTTCTTGTGTGTGTCTGTAAATTTCCAATAAAATAACCTTTAACTTTTAACAGGAGTCTTCTCTACAGTTTGTACTGGTATACCCACCTGAAAAGATCCTGCTGTTACCCTCATCTCACAAGTCTCTTTTGAACTAATAATTCTCCATATCCTCAGGAGATGCTGGCACTGCTGGTGGACCTCAAGGTTCCCCACCTTTCAGGGTAACAACTGGGGATTTCACCTGGTGCCTCTATCTCACTGGTGCAACTGTTGAGTTATTTCAGGCTGAGAATTTGCCCTGTGAAAGGGAAGTTTGCCACAGGACTACCAGTTCCAGAGCCATTACTTTGGAAGCACAATGTGGTTAGTTTTGCGTGTTTAGCCACAGAGGGAAGCAAGCATCAGATTTGTATTTTTAGCAAACACTTCTGACACTGCCAACAGCAGGAAGATTTTCCTTCTGTCTTCTGCAATGGTGGAGAAAAAAAGAAAGGCAGCCACCTAGCAGAAAATGTGTTTGATCCATCAACCTCCCACTGTGCCACACTGCTCAGCATGGGAAAGGGAACTTCTATGGCTTGTGAGCCTTTCTACCACTGAGCTATATCCAGCCAGAAAAGCCCAGGCCAAAGGAGTTACAACAGCAGCACTGAAGCTGGTGTCTGTGGTACAATTGGTTGATGCATCTGGCTTTTAATGAGGAAGATGGTTGTTCAACCTCCCCCAGGGACAGCTGTGGGTGCCTCTTGCTGCTAAAACAACTGAGTGGAGAAAACATGGGTTCAAATCCCACTCTCATTTACCTTTTCCCCCTGGGATGGAAGCTCTAGATTCAAAACCTTCACCAGCTTTTTCTCTTTTGGTTTTCAGAACCACCAGAACATTCCTTTGGAACCAAGAAGCAACACCTTGCATAGAGAATCAAGCAAGTGTGTTGCAGGATGTCTGGGGAGTGGCAAGGGAATCCACACAACCACACAAAGGCCCTTTTCGCATGGCATTTGCCATGTGAAAGGGCCTCTGGAGCATTGCGCGTTTGCGAGGAGCCGTGCACATGACGTCCTCGCCATCGTGCAACGGTGCCAGGGCTGGCAGGTGCCGATCACGCACTATTTCATTTTTGGCTTGTAGCCAGAAATGGTGAGCAATCGCACATCACTCCAGGGCCCCACGCACACTTAGTGTGCATGCTGAGCTCCGGAGCCGCAGTGCTCACACTTCCTGCCCCAGCACAGCCTGGGAAAATCCCAGGCTGTGCTGCAGAAGGAAGAGGCGGAGTCCTCATGATGCCTGCCAGCCAGCAGGCAACAGCTGCAGAGCTGAAGCAGCGGGGACGTGAGAGCCTCTCACAAGAGGTTGCTCGCACGATCCCTGTGCCCCAGCGCTGAGAAAAGGTAAGTTGTGTAAAGGGCCAAACTCAGGATAACGAGGCTTACCTGGACCCACGTGGCCTGGCACTGGGGGGAAGGATGGGATTTGATGCTGTCCCTAGATGGGTCCAGTGTCCTTAGCGGCCGGCATGGGGGCAGGGAGCAGGGCTGTTTAAGCCCAGCTTACCCTATATGTGGCAGCATTTAATTGGACCTAGCTGTGGCACAGTGTGTGATTACAGGTCGCTTTGGATCTGGATAGGAATTCTTCCCCTTTGTTACAGGTTTTTCCCCCCACCCCATATTGTAGCCGAGAGGAGAAGGATACTTGGCTTCAGGTGGTGTCAATAAATAGGTGCTCCTTTGGCCAGTAGTGGGGGAGATTAAAAGACTTTGTGTACACCATTGGCATCAAATTGGGTGCAGGTTATGGCTCCAGAACCTCCTCTTTCAGGTCTTGAGACCCAGGGGGTGGGAATGGAGATACCCCTGAGGATAACCTGAACTTTGTGTTCTCACCACCAGGGTCCTGGGACTTCAGTGGGAACTTATCAGGTTTGCATTCCTGTCCACGCTCAGTCTGGGCAGTCAGCCAAAGGGCAGCTGATAAGGGTTAGAGGCACATGGCAAGCGGTTCTTGCAACAAAGTGATTCCTTTTTTTACTCTAGTGAAGAAACAGTCTTACGCAAATATGAAGCAAACAACAGTGCCAGCAATATCTATATATCAAAGACAGTCAATATAATCACAAGTCAGAGGCACGGCAGGAGAAACAAGCAGAGGCACAGCAGGAGAAACAGTTAATCATGGAAAAGTTCTGCGGGGGAAAGGTTCAGTTTTTATAGGTTCACAGATCAGCACAGCTGGTGCTTGATTAACTGCTGCTTGGTATAAATTCGCTGAGATCTCCGTAGGTGTTCCCTTTGGTGTCTACACTGGGTGAAGGTGGGTATCAGCAAGTTATCTTCTTTGTCAGAAGGAGCAGGTGTCTCTGCTGAGGCTGACAGTGCCCCCCTGTTCTGTCTCTGAGGTGGGTGGTGCTATCTCCTCCTGCTCAGCAGGTTCTGCTGTTTCAGTCTCTGAGTCAGAGTCTAGATCCTGGAAGCAGGGCATGCCACTTCCAACTAAGGGAAGTCGTGAAGCAACCCAGAAGTTTGGATTGCACACAGGGCCCAGATGTGTCACCCAGGGGTGGGCTGAGGAGGTGGTCAAAGGAGTGATGCCTGGCCTCAGCTGGACAAGCATCAGGTTGTTCTCCCGCTCTTGCTAGGTTCCAGACCAACGTTCTGTAAATAGTTTGGTCAAAGAAAATGGCCCTTAATTATCCCAGTCTCATGCGTCTGGTCTGTTTATTCCAGGGATGGGCATCAGTGATGATCATCAAGCTCATCATCTACTGAAAAGGGAAGGACAGAGAGAGTGTGCCTTAGAAGCTGAAGTCATTGGGATTGGGGTAATAATAAAAGTAATGTTAACAGCAGCAGCAAAAGCCTGGTTGTTGTTGTTTCTGTCGTGTGCCTTCAAGTCATTTCAGACTAATGGAACCCTAAGGCAACCCTGTCACAGGGTTTTATGGGCAAGCTTTGTTTAAAGAAGGGTTGCCTTTGCCTTCCTCTGAGGCTTAGACAGCGTGATTTGCCTGATAGTCTTGCAGAAAAAAGGTGTTTGGGATCCATGTTTTGAATGAATCCCTCAGTCTAAAGCAGTGGTTCTCAACCTGTGGGTCCCCAGATGTTTGTGGACTTCAGCTCCCAGAAGGCCCAGCCACTATGGTCAATGCTCAGGGCTTCTGGGAGCTGAAGTCCACAAACATCTGGGGACCCACAGGTTGAGAATCACTGGTCTAAAGAGACAGCGATGGGGAGCTCCAATCTCTATATCTGCTCTGAATCATCAGTGCGAAACAGCACAGTCCAAACATCCATGTTCTATGCCTATATTCCAGAGCACAA
Organism: Iguana delicatissima; assembly: GCA_948472985.1. NCBI lineage: Eukaryota > Metazoa > Chordata > Lepidosauria > Squamata > Iguanidae > Iguana > Iguana delicatissima. The sequence goes on along the minus strand of CAOKZL010004748.1, from coordinate 1,171 downwards.
TTAGAGACCAAGGTCTTGTCAAGAGTTTGGCTGGTATTCAGCACTGCAGTTACAGGTTTGTAACCTAGATGTATGGGTCTATAACTGGTCAGTATTGGGGAAGACTACTTAGTCTTACTGTTAATTTACATAAATGCCATCTCAGTCCACCTTATGAACCAGTAGCCGGATCAAGCAAAAGAGGTCTGTCCCACTTCCAATCAGGGCACACGGAGGATGACATTCCCACTCCTCCCCATAAGTGTGTGAGGCTGCAACAATCAAAAGCAGAACCTTGTTGCAAGTCTTTGTCAGGGCCCCACTGTTTTATTCCTGCCTTTCTCCTCTCAGTAATATCTTTTACTGGGCAGGAGGAATCACATTCTCTCATTGGCCTCTTCTGCATTGATGGCATTGAGCAATTTGATGAGAAGTCAGATCTCTGAAGCTTCTTCCTTGTCCTTCTCCCTGGTGGTCTAGTGGTCAGGATTTGGCGCTTTCACCGTCACGGCCCAGGTTCGATTCCCGGCCAGGGAAGAATTTTGACTTCCTCCCAGGCCCATGTCTTGCCAAGGTGTCATTCTTCTGTCCAGACCTGGACAGGATCTGCACAAGAAAGGCACACAAGGTCCCCTCTTCCAGCATCCTTCTGAACTCAGTAGGCAGAGTGTCAGTCTCATGTCTGAATGTCTTGAATTCGAGCATCAGAGGAGGCAGCTCTTTGCTTTTGTGAGGAGGAGACAGGCTGGGTCCTCCCACCCTTTCTCAGAGTGTGCAACAATGAGACTCCATGAGATAGGCCTTGGTGGTCTAGGGCAGGGCCTTGGGGGCAATCTGTGGGGTGTTCAGGGAAAAACCTTCTGTCCCCATGACCCACTGCAGGCTGCAACAAAATGCAGCAAACACTGGGAAAGTCACAATCAAACAGCCATTTCACATTATATCTGGGGCTAGGCAAAGAGATTTTCGAAAAAACATTGTTCCCATGTGCTTCCAGATATGGGAAATGAAACATCTTGATCCAAATCAGGGTAGACTGAAAGCATGTCAGGCAAGTTGAAGGGTCACCAAAAGTCTCTCCTGGGAGGGATTCATTGCCCCAAGCATGGTCAAGGCTGGATTTTTACTTTGTATTTAGGAAGTCCTGGAGGTGAATCCTCAGCAAGCCGAAGGGAAAGGAAAGGAATAGTGG